>JAVKPL010014619.1:0-88081 GCA_032173675.1 Gastrolobium villosum
GATGGTCAAAAAGCCAAATGGCAAATGGAGAGTCTGTACCAACTACACAGATTTAAACAAGGTCTGTCCCAAGGACTCATACCCAATGCCCAACATAGACCAACTGGTGGACAACTCGGCCGGTTTTCAACTCCTATCCTTCATGGACGCATAGTCCGGGTACAACCAGATCCCAATGTATCCCGAGGACCAGGAAAAAACTGCCTTTATTGCTGAAAAGGCAAATTACTGCTATAATGTTATGCCATTTGGTCTAAAAAATTCAGGGGCCACGTACCAACGAATGATGAACAAGATTTTTGAGGACCAGTTGGGAAAGAATGTCGAGGTCTATATTGATGATATGATTGTCAAATCTTTTTGTGCGACAATGCACATTAAGGATTTGGAACAAACTTTCAACAAACTCAGGGCATATTGTATACGCCTTAACCCGGCCAAATGTGCATTTGGTGTTCCGGCAGGCAAGTTCTTGGGCTTCATGTTAACTCACCGGGGAATCGAAGCAAACCCCGAAAAATGCAGAGCAATTCTGGATATGAGGGAGCCCCAAAGTAAAAAGGAAGTACAACAACTGACGGGCAGAATCGCGGCATTGACACGTTTCTTACCTAAATCGGCGGAAAACGCCCTCCCTTTCTTTAAACTACTGAAAAAGGAAGCGACAGAAGAATGGAACCCGGAATGCCAGCAGGCGTTTGCTAAATTGAAGCAATGCTTATCAACCCCGCCAATATTGACCAAGCCCGAGTTAGGAGACATCCTGACCCTATACTTGGCCGTGGGCGAGGAAGCCGTAAGCGCGGTCCTGATCAAGGAGGTAGAAGGAGACCAGAAACCAATCTACTTCATTAGTAGAGCGCTACAAGGAGCTGAATTACGATATCAAAAACTGGAAAAAGTAGCATATGCGCTGCTAGTTACAGCAAGAAGATTGCGGCCCTACTTCCAAGGACACCAAATCCGAGTCCGCACTAACCAGCCGGTTAGGCAAG
Source organism: Gastrolobium villosum (assembly GCA_032173675.1). Taxonomy (NCBI): domain Eukaryota; kingdom Viridiplantae; phylum Streptophyta; class Magnoliopsida; order Fabales; family Fabaceae; genus Gastrolobium; species Gastrolobium villosum. The sequence continues at coordinate 996 of JAVKPL010014619.1, forward strand.
TATTGCATAAACCAGACTTGGCGGGGAGAATGGCCAGTTGGGCAATTGAGCTAAGTGAATTTGATATTAGTTATGAAAGTTGGAAGGCTATTAAATCACAAGCCTTGGCCGACTTCATAATGGAAATGACGTCATCACACAAGGAACAAGACCAAACCAGCAAAGCTTGGAAAGTCTTCGTAGATGGATCTTCTAACAAAAAGGGCAATGGCGCCGGCGTCATACTCGAAAGCCCAGACGGGGTAACCATAGAACACTCTTTGAATCTAAGTTTTCCAACATCAAATAACCAAGCCGAGTATGAAGCTCTACTGGCCGGGTTGCTACAGGTCAAGGATCACGGAGCCAACCATGTGATAGTTTTCACTGATTCCCAGTTAGTTGCATCTCAGATAGAGGGCAAATACCAAGCCAAAGGACCCTTAATGATTAAACACTTGCAGAGGGTAAAAGAGTTAATGGCCAACTTCGACACGGCCCAAATCAAGCATATACCTCGGGAAGAAAATGGCCGAGCTGATATATTATCAAAATTGGCCAGTACAAAGAATCCGGGAAACCACAGGACGGTAATACATCAAAGTCTGCCCAATCCAAGTTGCGTCATGATGATCACCGCTACGAAAGATTGGCGACATCCTATTATCGAATATCTCGAAAAAGGCACGAAGCCAGAAGACGCTCTGGAATCTCGGAAACTCATCCGGGATGCAACGCAGTACACAATGGTGGATGATCAGCTGTTTCGGAAAGGGTTGCATACCCCAATGTTAAAATGTCTTGGCTATCAAGATGTTGATTACGTATTGTCAGAAATCCATGAAGGTATCAATGGGCATCATAACTAGCTCGAAAAGCACTGCGAGCTGGCTACTACTGGCCAACTATGGAGACGGATTCAAAAGAGCATGTAAAAAAATGTGATAGCTGCCAAAAGCACGCCAAGCATATCCTCTCCCCACCAGAGGAAATGAGGTATATATCCTCTCCTTGGCCATTCTTTAAATGGGGAATGGACCTCTTAGGACCCTTCAAAGCAACTGAGGGGCAACTAAGATGGTTAATTGTGGCAGTAGATTATTTCACAAAGTGGATAGAAGCAGAACCGGTGGCCACTATCACCTCAGCTAGAATCCGAAAATTCTTCGAGAAAAGCATAATTTCCAGGTTCGGAATACCAGCTGAATTGGTCACAGACAACGGAACGCAGTTTGTAGACAAAAACTTCCAACAGTTGATGCAGGACTTTCATGTCAAACACCGATTCGCTTCTGTCGAGCATCCACAGTCGAATGGACAGGCTGAAGCAGCAAACAAGATAATCGTTGAAGGCCTCAGGAAACGAATGACAGACGCTCAAGGAAGCTGGGTTCAACAGCTACACTTTGTTTTGTGGGGGTATAGAACGAGCACCCAGACATCAACAGGGGAAACTCTTTTCGGATTGACATACGGTTGTGAGGCTATGATTCCGGTTGAAGTCGTAGAGACCTCCTGGAGACGGATGAATGGTATAACGCAAGGCGAGCAACAGAAGGACCCATGTTATGGACCCATGTTATGGACCTGGATAAGGACCCACGTAAGTCGGCTTACCTCATCAACCCGGTAAGAAGACCCACACTAACAGGCTCGTCTCATTAACCCGGAATACTCTGTCCGTTAGGCCCATCTCATCAACCCGGAATACTCGGTCCGTTACTCCCAATAAATACCTGAAACGGACCGTAATTATGGGGGCATAACGTTTGGTACGTTACACACAGTAACGGCCAACAAGGCTGTAATGGCCCCCGTGCCATTACAGCTCAGCTACACGATTCAAACCAGAGGCAGCCCCTATAAATAAGAGGGCTCCTCGATGACACAACACACATGATTCACCACTTTCACCACACGAACACCATAGTCATATTCTTTACAGTGATCAAGCTAGGTATAGGGATATCTTCTTAATAGATACCCCTAGTCAAGGCTATACGATCCAAAGTGACTAATCAACCTGATAAAGGTTGAACATCTCTGTCCACAGGACAGAACATAAGTAAATGTGATCTGCAATAAAACCGAAAATCGTTCATTTTGTTTAAGCCTCCTTAACTCGAAGCGTGGTGGAGCAGTTGGTGAAGATCTCGTTAATCTTACTCGATACACCATTGATGTAGTTCGTGCCAATGTCACCAACACAATCAAATATATCAATCGGTTGATCAAAATGAGTACTAGTGATCCTAAGGCAAGAGAGCATTACCAAGTGTGTTTGTCACAATTCAATTACGCCCTTGCTGCCACTGAGTATACTCAACAAATGTTAAATTCGAGAAATTACCTTAACGTGCACGTGGCTGCAAGTGATGTCATGACAGACGCTGATTTGTGTGCTTTAGGACTGTCATCATCAAATCCTCCATTTCATGATGCATCCATGCTTTCCAAATATGTTTCTATTGTCGACCAGATTGTTCAGATAATTCTAATTATGTCAAATTATCTCATGCATTACTAGTACTTTCCTTTCTAATTTCTATTACTTTTACTTTAATGCTCAGTTCAGTTCCCATCTATTGCTTTTTATGTTAAAGCTGGTGGTGTCTTTGTGATCTTGCAATTAATAAAGTTTATGTTTTTCTTCTTATTTCTTATAATATATATTCTAGTTTCATCAATATCAACTGTGAATGAGTTTACGAACTACTATTTCAAATGTTTTTGCTGCCAACGGCGGTTGATTAACCAAGCATGTATAAAAAATAATTTTTTTATAAAATATATATTACCTTAATAAGGCAATTATTGACATTAAGCAAATTAAGATAAACATGTGTAACCATAATAAATCAACATTAAACTAGTTTTATCATTTTTAATTTCCAACTACGAACAAAAAGGGAAACAGAAAATTGGTTATGCGCAAATATTACAACACTAGGATTGCACTTTATGTTCAAAAATCTTACGATTTGGGTACATGAAACTAGACTTTTAAGACTTTAAAACTATATATTATTTGTTAAATTTGAATTAAGTCACTAAGTTTGCATACTTATCTACGGGTCCTTTAATCCTGGAAGGACTCTACACAACAATAGACTCTCTCTTTTACGGTTCAGCTTCCATCCTCTTTGGTGGTGATAGGACTAACATTGGAATGAATACATTAGATATAAACCAATCCTACAATTATTATTATCTTAATTGTTGCATAGATTTATCTTTTCAATTTTCATTTACTCTTAACATTAAATTTTCATTCAATTCAAAAGTTAATAATAATTAAAATTTCCACTAAGTTACCATTTATCTTTTCAAATTTATCTTAATTGTTGCATAGATTTATTGTAACACCCCGTATATATCCGGTAATGTTATCATACTATTGTATTATGCTGCGCTTAATTAAAAATGCGGAATATCTTTTTCTTTTCAATTATGATGTCATTATCATTACCAACTTGCTTATTAATCAATTAATAAAAGATCACCTGTATGTAATTGCAATAGAACAGCTAACTGAAATACCTCATTAAATAAATAACATAAGTGTGAGTTTCTAAAGTCACGGAACTACGACACGTAGACCGGATCAACTAGCAGTTTCTACAATTCAACTCAAAGTACTAACAATACAGTGGCATAGACAACTCCCATGCTCACCCAAATAAGGAAACAAAGCCCAACATCAGTCTCAACATCAACAACACAATAATAAAGGTGCGGAAAACATAAACAACATCCATCTAGTCATACTAGCAGATAAGCAGTAAAATCATCAACTAAGCTCTGGCCTCTTGCCGCCAGAGGCATCAGCCCCCAAGTTACCTGATCCTGAAATAAGCATTCCCCAAACGTGGGGTGAGATCTCTAAACAAGAAACCTCAGTAAGACAGTGAGTCCTCAAGGACCTTCCACGCCAAGCTCACTTACATGTGCCATATAAGTTCAAAAGCAGTTTATCATCATTAGTTCTAAAACAGTGCAACGCAGCAGATAATCATGTCATGTGTGTCAATACTATTCTACTAGCCAGAGAAATGCAGGAATACGTCTATTACCTACATATAGTGCAAGATGCTACTTGCATCCACCCCGGATCACCGTATTGTATAACGCCACATACTCAGGCTTACCGTCAAGATGGAACAACACATGCATATTAAAAGCCATTACACATAAAACTCAACAGCATACCAAATATCCAAAAGCATGTAACACAGCATGCATATAACCACACCCCCATGGGACATGGTGGAACCACAACATGGCTAAACCGAGGACATGAAAGCTTACCTTGCAAGCTAACACCCAAAGCTAAGAGTCCACAGCTCAAAGTCCAAACACAGCAGAATCACAATCTGTTAAGGACCAATACTATATCAATAAATATGCACCACAAGCATACAACTTAAAGACAATGCCTTTCCTTTACGTTTTACGTCTTAAGGCTCCACACAAAGCCATAAGCCCTTAACCACTTAGTTTCTGACTTAGATAATTAATTCCAGAAGTACCACTTCATCAACTAAGGTCCTTAAACCCAGAGATCAGTTCTGCATGAACAGTACTTCACTGCCAACTTTCGAAACTTCGCAACCACATCAAAGTTACAAAGTAATGAACTGAACAAGATCCCGGATTTCTGGCTCAAAGTGTCGGCTACCACATTGGCCTTACCAGGATGGTACTTCAGCTCAAAGTCGTAATCCTTCAGGAGCTCCATCCATCTCCTCTGCCTCATGTTCAGCTCTTTCTGGTCGAAAAGATACTTTAAGCTCTTGTGGTCACTGAACACACAAATCTCAAGCCAAAAAGATAATGCCTCCAAATCTTGAAAGCAAACACGTTAGCCGCCAACTCCAAATCATGAGTCGGGTAGTTCTCCTCATAAGGCTTCAACTGCCTCGAAGCAAAAGCAATAGCTCTACCAGACTGCATCAACACACAGTGTAAGAACCCGCACCGCTAATTAAGGTAATTAATGAATTAATTATGATAATTAGGAAATGATTCCATAATTGACCTTAATAATTATTATTTGGCTTAAATAATTGTAGTAAGTGAGTAAGAATGCTGAAAATCACTTTTTGGAAGAAAAGTGCAGATACCGGTTCTGCTACCCGGTATAAATGCGTACCGAAAAAATATCCCGTAAAATTATAATAAGTGCATGATAATTACTAGAATAATATGTAGGACTTGTAAAACAAGTTTCAAGTCAAAATATTGAGAAATGATGCCAGAAATGATACTGGCTATGGAAAAGCGCGTACTGGAAAGGTGCTCCGAAAAATAAAATAAAAATATGAATAATCTTAGAAAAATGAGTAGGTCTAGATTCCAAAGTTTGGGATCAAGATCTTTTGCGTTGCTATTAAGGCTAATACTGCGCGTTATGACCAATTGCCTTTAAATACTCACTCTTAGGCACAAAACCCTAGGCTGCATTATTCTCTTACGTGAGTGTGGGAGGCTGAATAGTTGAGGGGCTGTTGCATTGGTCCTCCTTCATTTGTGAGCCAAGTTACCACTTTTGCTATATTTCTCTTCTCTTTTGTGGAGTGAACACCTTGATGATGAGTGGGTGAGGCTTGTGTGTATGAGGAGAACCTAGTGTGATGAGTGTTGCCTCTGTTTGGAGTGTGCTTAGGGGCTGAGTTTGGAGTTAGGATTGTGGGAACCTTGGTGATGGCATTTTGAGCTTCAAAGTGTCATCTTTGTGGGGAAGAACCAACCTTGGAGGTGCCATTTTCGTGCTTCTATTTGGTCTGAGTTTGAGGAGCTGTTGGTGAGCTCCAAGAGCCATTGTTACTCTGTTTCAAGTTTGGGGCAAGCTTCTTCATCTTTGATCATAAGTTTTGTGGCTTAAAGATTGTGTCTTGCCATGTTTAATAAGCTAAACCAGTAACCAATGGGTATGTGAACCTAAAACAGATTAAAGATGCATGCTTTAACGTAATTAAGTGTTAAAAGTTAGATCTTTGGAGTGGATATTCACGAAATGCAGAAACTGCATTCTTTTGTGAGATATCCGGATATTTGTCGAACAGATATCCGGATATCGATATCCGGATATGGGATCTGGATATCCAGATATGGTATATCCGGATATGGTTAGTGTGATATCCGGATATTGCATATCCGGATATGCCCCTTGTAATATCCGGATATTCTGGGATTTCAAAGAACAGTAGCTGTGTTGTGTGAACAGTAGGCTATTGGGGGTTTGTGGACCCTAGATTAAGGAAGTTTAACTTCTGTAATTAATCAACTAAGTCATAATCACATGATTAAGGGCTTATGGCTTTGATGGAAGCCTTAAGACGTAAAATGTAAAGAAAAGGCGTAGTATTTAAGTTGTATGCTTGTGATGCATAATTAATGATATATTATTGGTCCATAACAGGTTGTGATACTGCTGTGTTTGGACGTGAGAGTGGTTGGACTCTTGGCTTGGATTGATTGCTCGCAAGGTAAGCTTTTGTGTCCTCGGTTTAGCCATGCTGTGGTTCCACCATGTCCCATGGGGATGTGGTTTATGCATGTTGTGTTACATGTTTTTGATATTTGTAAATGCTATTGAGCTGTTTTATGCAATGTGCTTTTATGATATGCAATGTGGTGTCCACCTTTACGGTAAGCCTGAGTATGTAGTACATACGATAAAGTGAGGCTGTGGGTGAGGTGCAAGCGGTGTTCCTTATACTCATGTGGGTTTAGACGTATTCCTATATTTCTCTGACCAGTAGATAGTATAAACACACATGGCACGAATATCTGTTGCACTGCATGGTTTTGGAGCTAATATTGGAAATATTGGTTTTGAACTTATATTGCACATGTAAGTGAGCTTGGGGTGGAAGATGCTTGAGGACCCCTTGTCTTACTGAGATTTCTTGTTTAGAGATCTCACCCCACGTTTGGGGACGCTTATTTCAGGTTCAGGTAATGTTGCGGGCTCAGGTGGCAGGAGGCCAAAGTTGAGTTAGACATATCTGTATTATGCTGACATGTTAGTTCCTGGTTATTGACTGCTATTATATTTTCCGTTATTATTATGTTGAGACTGATATTGGGCATTGTTGCCTTATTTGGTGAGCATGGGGTTTGTCCATGCCACATAGACTTGTTATTGTCTTCTTTATTTAAAGTTGTATTAACGTATCAAGATTTTGGTCCAGGCTATGTGTTGTAGTCCTGTGACTTAGAAACACACTTTATATTTATATATGAGGTATTTCAGTTAGTGTCTTGCAATTTACATACAGGCAGTATTTTATGAAATTGATTAAGTGATCAAGTTAGCTAAGGTTAATGACGTCATAATTGAATTAAAGAAAAAGTTATTCCGCATTTTAATTAAGCGTGGCTTAATACGATAGTATGTTAACAATCCGGGTTAACACGGGCTGTTACACACAGCCCAGCCCCTTTCCAGAAGCATCACAGTAAAGCTCAAACTGCACCTCAAGATCAGGAAGGACCAATATAGGTAAAGTAGTCAATCTCTCCTTCAACTCCTGAAAGCACGTCTCACACTCGTGAGTCCACACAAATGGAGTCTCCTTTCGGGTAAGGCTAGTCAAAGGGAGAACCATCGTGGAGAAACCCTTGATGAACCTCCGGTAATAACCTGCCAAACCCAAAAAAATCCTCACTTATGTAACCATCTTGGGCCTCTCCCAATCCAGCACGACCTCAATCTTGTTGGGATCCACTACAACTCCATCCGTTGAAATCACATGCCCAAGGAACTTGACTGATTTGAGCCAAAATTCACACGTAGAAGGTTTCGCATACAACTTTTTCTCCTTCAGCACTTGCAGAACAATCCTCAGATGCTCCGCATGCTCCTCCTCAGTCTTGGAGTAGATCAGAATATGGTCAATGAAAATGATCACAAACTGATCCAGATACGGCTGAAAAATTCTATTCACCAAATACTCAAAGTGATCCTATCTCGAACGAAATGCGGTCTTCGGGACATCCTCCGGCTTTACCCAAATCTAATGGTATCCGGACCAGAGATCAATCTTGGAATACACGCAAGCACCCCTAAGCTGATCCAACAGATCATCAATCCGAGGAAGGGGATACTTGTTCTTGATCGTCACCTTGTTCAACTGCCGGTAGTCGGTGAACAATCGCATTGCCTGTCCTTCTTCTTCACAAAGATGACCGGTGCTCCCCAAGGAGACACACTCGGTGGAATGAAATCTTTCGCTGAAAGATCCTCAATATGCTTCTTCAGCTCAGCCAACTCCGGTGACGACATCCGATATGGAGCTAAAGAAATCGACCCCACACCAAGCAATAAGTCAATGGAGAACTCTATCTCCCGCTGTGGCGGAAACTCAGGAATCTCCTCAGGAAACACCTCAAAGGAACTACCTGAACAGCTGCAAAGGAACCATCTGCAAAGGAACTGCCTGAACAGTTGCAGCTCTCACCGTCGATGACAGACAGTCTCTAGAGAAGTGGCCCTCCTTGCCAAACTAGAAACAGATCAGCTGACCTAAAGCACAACGACCAGTATGCTCCTTTTCGCCCCCGCACATCTCGGAGTGGAAAGAGGCCTAGCAGAACCCCCTGCTGTGAAACAGTCCTCTTGAATTGACCAGGCGCCTACCTAGTCGCCAACTGTTTACCTTTGCCCTTCCCAGCAAACTTCTTGTCCTTCCAGGATGTAGGAGTAGGAGTGGAACTAACAGTCCCCTTGGCCTCATCGACCTTGGCCCTCTTGGCCTTTCTCGCAACACAGACATCCTCAATATCCTTACATTGCTGAACCAGTGTGCCAAAATCCCTCGAAGCAGCTCCAGCAATATGCTCAGCAATCACCTCACTAAGTCCTCTGTGGAACTTAGTAGCCAGAATCGTCAGAGTAGGAGGAACCATCCGGAAGTGCGCAAACTTCACAAGTTCATTGAACTTGGCCGGGTACTCATCAACAGACATGGAGCCATGAACCAATCTATCAAATTCCCCCTCTTTCCTCTCCTGCGCATCGTAGGGAAAGTATCTGCCCAAAAAGCACTCCTCAAAGAATGGCCACGTCAAGACACGACCCTGCATCTCAAAAGCTCGAGAGGTGTTCGTCCACCACTCATGGGCATCGCCCTCCAGCATGTAAGTCGAGAATATCAGCTTCTGTGGATCAGTACACTGCATGACCTGAAATATCTTGTCCAGCGATTGCAGCCATCTCGCCGCAGCAATAAGATCCAAAGACCCCTCAAACACAGGTGGCTTATGCTTCCTGAAAGCATTCAGCCATCGATCAATAACATCACGATCCTCAACATGCTCTGCCAAGGTCGCCACTGTCTCAGCGACATGAGCAGCACTGCCAATGTGACTCAGGATCTCATCCTGATCACAAGGTGGAGGCGGCGGCGGTGGTGGCTGTAAGAACCCGCACCGCTAATTAAGGAAATTAATGATTTAATTGTGATAATTAGGAAATAATTCCATAATTGAACCTAATAATTATTATGAGGCTTTAATAATTATAATTAGTGGGTAAGAATGTTGAAAGTCGCTTTTTGGAAGAAAAGTGTAGATAGCGATTCTGCTAGTCGGTATAAATACGTATCGAAAAAGTATCTCGAAAAATTATAAGAAGTGCATGATAATTACTAGAATAATATGTGGGACTTGTAAAATGAGTTTCAAGTCAAAATAATGAGATCTGATGCCAGAACTGATACTTGCTATGGAAAAGCGCGCACCGGAAAGGTGCTCAGAAAATTATAATAAAAATATGATAATTCTTGTAAAATTGAGTAGGTTAAGATTCCAAAGTTTGGGATTAAAATCTTTTGCGTAGCTATTAATGCTTATACTGCACGTTAGTGGCCATGTGGCCTATTTATACAACTTCAGGCACAAAGCCCTAGGCCATACTCAGCCTCTATGTGAGTCTTTTGCTGATTCCTCTTCAGCCTTCTCTTCTCCTCTTGAAAGTCTTGGCCTTTGTTCATGAAAGGGACCAAGAAGTCACCTTTGTTGTGAGTTTTCTTCTTGAGAGTTGTAAACATTAAGCGTGTGAGCATTGTGAGGAAGTGGTGAAGCATTTTGAGTTCATGCTTGCTGATTGTGGGACGTTTTTGGGACTGTGTGTTCTGAGTTTGGGTTGTAAGGCCTTGTTTTTGGCTTCTTGAGCTTCAAGAAGCCACCTTTTGGCATAAAGGAATAAGTTTGCTGTGTATTTTCATTTTGTGTTCAAGTCAGAACCTTTGGAGTTGGCGGTGAACTCCAAGAGCAGCCTTTTCCTCTGTTTTGAACCTTTGGTGAGTTGTTCAACCTTGATCATGTGTTTTGATGGGTTAAAGGTGTCATCTTTGCATGTAAATGGGTTAAGTAAGTAACCAACTGGTATGTTAACCTAAGAGGGTATAAAAATGCATGCTTTAACGTTTTGAAGTGTTAAAAATGGAACCTTGTAAGGATATATTCACGAAATGCAGAAACTGCATTCTGTCGTGAAATATCTGGATATTTGTCGAACATATATCCGAATATTGGATATCTGATATGGTATCCGGATATTGGATATCCGGATATGGGGATCTGGATATCCGGATATTGTATATTTGGATATGGTGAGTGAGACATCCGGATATTGCATATCCGGATATGTCCCTGAAGAATATCCGGATATTCTGGAATTTCGAAGAACAGTAGCTTTACTGTGCATACAGTAGGCTATTGGGGGTTTGTGGACCCTAGATTGATGAAGTGAAACTTATGTAATTAAACAAACTAAGTCAGAATCAAGGGCTTATGGCCTTGTATAGAGCCTTAAGAAGTAAAACGTAAAGGAAAAGCGTTGTCTTTAAGTTGTATGATTGATGTGCATAATTATTGATATAGTGTTGGTCCATAACAAATTGTGATTCTGCTGTGTTTGGACTTTGAGCTGTGGACTCTTGGCTTTGGGTGTTAGCTTGCAAGGTAAGCTTTCGTGTCCTCGGTTTAGCCATGTTGTGGTTCCCCCATATTCCATGGGGATATCGTTTATGCATGCTGTGTTACATGCTTTGAACATATGAAATGTTGATTGAGCTTTACATGTAATGGCTTTTAATATGCATGTGTTGTTCCATCTTGACGGTAAGCCTGAGTATGTGGCGTCATACGATACGGTGATCCAGGGTGGATGCAAGTGGCATCTTGCACTATATGTAGGAGATAGACGTATTCCTGCATTTCTCTGGCCAGTACACATGATATGATTATCTGCTGCATTGCACTGTTTTAGAACTGATGATGATGAACTGCTTTTAAACATATATTGCACATGAAAGTGAGCTTGGGGTGGAAGGTCCTTGAGGATCCCTTGTCTTACTGAGATTTCTTGTTTAGAGATCTCTCCCCATGTTTGGGGAATGCTTATTTCAGGTTCAGGTAGTGTGTGGGTTGATGTCTCTGGCGGCAAGAGGCCAGAGCTTGATTGATGATTATGTTATTACTGCTTTGTTGATAGCATGACTGTATTGGATGTTGTTTATGTTTTTCGCACCTTTATTATTGTGTTGTTGATGCTGAGACTGATGTTGGGCTTTGTTACCTTATTTGTTTGAGCATGGGGTTTGTCCATGTCACTTTTGATAGTACTTTGAGCTGAGTTGTATAATCTGATAGTTGGTCCGGTCTACGTGTTGTAGTTCCGTGACTAGAGACAAATGCTTATGTTATTTATTTAATGAGGTATTTCAGTTAGCTATTTTATTACAATTACATACAGGCAATGTTTTTATTAATTGATTAATAATCAAGTTGGTAATGATAATGACATCATAATTGCAAAGAAAAAGATATTCCGAATTTTTAATTAAGCGCAGCTTAATCTCATAGTATGATAACATTACCAAATATATACGGGGTGTTACATTTATGGCATCAGAGCCTGGTTCGAGGGAAAAGCCTGTATGTATTGCAATTGCTAGGTTGTTTGGTTGTGTCTGTCTTGTGTTTACTCGGTCGAATGTTATTATGATAATGCATATGTGATCACATTGCGTGGGCCTGATCAACTCATTAATTGTGTAACTTGTGTAGAGTCATGGTAAGATTTGGGAGAACACGAGACACTTATGAGGATCAACCCGATCCGTTCCTGACTGCATTGGCTGAGATGCAGGCGGCTAGAGTAGCCGATCAGGAGGCCATTAGATTGGCCAATGCGGCAATGATGGAAGCTGTTTGTAAGAACCCGCACCGCTAATTAAGTTCATTAATGAATTAATTGTGATAAATTAGAAAATGATTCCATAAATGACTTTAATAATTATTATTTGGATTAAATAATTATAGTAAGTGAGTAAGAATGCTGAAAGTCGCTTTTTGGAAGAAAAGCTTAGATATCGGTTTTGTTACCCGGAATAAATGCGTACCGGAAAAGTATCCCGGAAAATTATAATAAGTGCATGATAATTACTAGAATAATATGTAGGACTTGTAAAACAAGTTTCAAGTCAAAATAATGAGATCTGATGCCAGAACTGATACTGGCTATGGAAAAGCGCGTACTGGAAAGGTGCTCCGAAAAATAAAATAAAAATATGAAAATCTTAGAAAAATGAGTAGGCTTAGATTCCAGAGTTTGGGATCAAGATCTTTTGCATAGCTATTAATGCTAATACTGCGCGTTAAGACTTAAATGCTTATTTATGCATTAGTTGGCACATGATCCTAGGTTAAAAAATACACCTACGTGCCTCCATTTTCTGCAAACACTCCAGCCATCTCTTTTCACCTTCTCCTCCATTGTTGTTAGCCAAGGAGCTTCCTTTCTCCTTTGTTTCTTCTCCAAATACCTTGGGCTTGTGAGAGCTTACTTGGTGATGGTGAGAGTTAGCCTTGGGACTGCATTATTAGCCTCTTTCTGAGTTGAGAGAGCTGTGTTGGGTGAAGGTGTGAGGCTGAGTTTGTGTTGTGTGGGTGTAGAAGCTTCAAGTAGCTTCCTTGGTGAGGAAAGAACTCACCTTGTTGCTCTATTTTCGTCCTCCCTAAAGTCAGTACCTTGGAGCTGACTTGTGAGCTCCAAGAGCACCACTGTTGGGCTGTTTCAAGCTTGGGGTAAGCTTCCTCATCTTTGATCATAAGTTTTGTGGCTTAAAGTTGACGTTTTTGCCATGTTTAATGAGTAAACAAGAAGGTAATCTGAGTATGGACCTTAAACAGATTAAAGATACATGTTTTAACGTATTTAAGTGCTAAAAGTTGGATCTTTGGAGTGGATATTCACGAAATGCGGAAACTGCATTCTGTCGTGAGATATCCGGATATTTGTCAAACAGATATCCGGATATCGATATCCGGATATAGTATCCGGATATTCATATCCGGATATAGGATCTAGATATCCGGATATTGTATATCCGGATATGGTCAGTGAGATATCCGGATATTGCATATCCGGATATGCCCCAAGAAATATTCGGATATTCTGGGATTTCGCAGAACATTAGCTATGCTATGGGTACAGTAGGCTATTGGGGGTTTATGGACCCTATATTAAGGAAGTTGAACTTTTGTAATTAATGAACTAAGTCAGAATCATGTGATTAAGGGCTTATGGCTTTGTTGTAAGCCTTAAGACACAAAACGTAAGGGAAAGGCGTAGTCTTTAAGTTGTATGCTTGTGATGCATAACAAATGACATATTATTGGCCCATAACAGATTGTGATACTGTTGTGTTTGGGCTTAAGAGTGGTTGGACTCTTGGCTTGGATTGCAAACATGACGATGATGAGAGTCATGTTGGAGGAGATGAGGGCTGGTCCTGCTGTCGGCCAGGCTCCACTGCCAGCACTGCCACCACCGCCGCCGCCTCCACCTAGTACTCAGGAGGAGAGCCATAGCCAGATTGGCAGTGCTGCTCATGTCGCTGAGACAGTGGAGACCTTGGCAAAGCCTACTGAGGATCGTGATGCTATTGATCGACGGCTGAATGCTTTCAGGAAGCATAAGCCACCTGTGTTTGAGGGGTCATTGGATCCTATTGCTGCGGCGAGATGACTGCAATCACTGGACAAGATATTTCAGGTCATGTTGTGCACTGACCCACAGAAGCTGATGTTCTCGACTTACATGCTAGAGGGCGATGCCCATGAGTGGTGGACGAACACCTCTCGAGCTTATGGATGCAGGGTCGTGTTATGACATTGCCATTCTTTTAGGAGTGCTTCTTGGGCAGATACTTTCCCTACGATGCGCAGGAAAGGAAACAGGGGGAATTTGATCATTTGGTTCATGGCTCGATAACTGTTGATGAGTACCTGTCCAAGTTCAATGAGCTTGTGAAGTTTGCACACTTCCGGATGGTTCCTCCTACTCCGACGTTTCTGGCTGCTATGTTTCGGAGAGGACTTAGTGAGGTGATTGCTGATCATATTGCTGGAGCTGCTTCGAGGGATTTTGGTACACTGGTTCAGCAGTGTAAGGATATTGAGGATATTTGTGTGGCAAGCAAGGCCAAGGTCGACAAGACCAAGGGGACTGTTGGTTCCACTCCTGCTCCTACGTCCTGGAAGGATAAGAAGTTTGCTGGGAAGGGCAAAGGTAAACGGTTGGTGACTAGGCAGGTGCCTGGTCAATTCAAGAGAGCTGCTTCACAGCAGGGGATTTTTGTTAGGCATCAATCCACTCCTAGGTGTGCGAGGTGCAGGAAAGAGCATGTTGGTCATTGTGTTTCCGGTCAACTGATCTGTTTCCAGTGTAGCAAGGAGGGCCACTTCTCCAGAGACTGTCCATCGTCGATGGCGAGAGCTGCAGCTGTTCAGGCAGTTCCTTTGCAGATGGTTCCGATGGCTTCTACTTCGGTACCTGCACTGCCACTTGCTACGGGGAGAGTGTACACCTTGGATAGGCAGCAGTCGGACCGCGCTCTGAACCTTGTTAAAGGTACTGTGTCTATTGGTGATTCATCGGTTGATGTATTGTTTGATTCCGGGGCTACGCATTCGTTTGTGGCAACCTCGATAGCTTTGGGACTTGAGCTGTCCATGTCTGTGCTTTCTCCATCGCTGCGGGTGACTACCGCCACCGGAGAAATTTGTGATTCTACCATTATTCACCGCGATGTAGCGTTTTAGTGGGATGACCGTGAGTTCTCGGTAGATCTGATAGGGTTACCGATGGCTAACTTGGAAATTATTCTGGGCATGGATTGGTTGTCTAGAAACTGTGCACTGATTGATTGTTGTGCAAAGCGCGTGGTGATGTCTCCGTGTGATTCCACAGCTAGTTCCTCGCCATGTATTTCATTGTTGTAGGCTAGGAAGGCCTTGAGAGCAAGGGCATTCGGGTATGTCATGTTGGGAGGTTTGGTGAGTGGGACACAAGAGGATATCACTGGCATTCCTATGGTGGGGGAGTTCCTTGAGGTGTTTCCTGTGGAGATTCCTGAGTTTCCGCCACAGCGGGAGATAGAGTTCTCCATTGACTTATTCCCTGGTGTGGGGCCGATTTCTTTAGCTCCATATCGGATGTTGCCACCGGAGTTGGCTGAGCTGAAGAAGCATATTGAGGATCTTTCAGCGAAAGATTTCATCCTGCCGAGTATGTCTCCTTGGGAGCACCGGTCATCTTTGTGAAGAAGAACGACGGGACAATGCGATTGTGACCCGATTACCGACAGTTGAACAAGGTGACGATCAAGAACAAGTATCCCCTTCCTCGGATTGATGATATATTGGATCAGCTCAGGGGCGCTTGTGTGTATTCTAAGATTGATCTCCGGTCCGGATACCAACAGATTTGGGTGAAGCCGGAGGATGTCCCGAAGACCGCGTTTCATTCGAGATACAGTCACTTTGAGTATTTGGTGATTCCTTTTGGACTCACAAATGCGCCGGCAGTTATCATTGATTACATGAACTGGATTTTCCAGCCGTATCTGGATCAGTTTGTGATTGTCTTTATTGACGACATTCTGATTTACTCCAAGACTGAGGAGGAGCATGCGGAGCATCTGAGGATTGCTCTGCAAGTGTTGAAGGAGAAAAAGGTTTATGCTAAGCCTTCTAAGTGTAAGTTTTGGCTCAAATCAGTCAAGTTTCTGGGGCATGTGATTTTAGCGGATGGAGTTGCAGTGGATCCCAATAAGATCGAGGTCGTGCTAGATTGGGAGAGGCCCAAGACGGTTACGGAAGTGAGGAGTTTTCTGGGTTTGGCAGGTTACTACCGGAGGTTCATCAAGGGTTTCACCACGATGGTTCTTGATGCTCTCCGGCAAGTATACCGATCGCACAAGTAATAAAATGATAAGTAAAGTTCGTCTCCACAGGGATTGAGATATAATATCAATTAAACTTTTTCTTAAAGAATGGAAAAGATTCAAATATTGTTTGTGTGACAAATATTGTCAATTTAATGGAAATTGAAATCTGAAAATAAAAGACTTATTTTTGTATTTTTGTTTTGAAGAATAAAAATAAGAGCAAAGATGGATTTAAAATATGAAAGAAACATTGCAGCCAGGGTTCATTCACCAAATGATCCCAGTTTTTTACTCCGGATTGATTTACAATAATCATCTATATAATTACTCAGATAAATTATCATCTAAAAAAGATTTAATAGTTAACCCTCAATTCCTTGCAGGGTTAACCCTTTAATCCCATGAGGAAACCCAATTCCTTGCGATGTTTCTCATGGGATCAAGCAATGGGCGCGATAATTTAAGCATCTGCAATCATATACACGTCTATTCCTAGCACGCATACAGATCGTTATCTTACCCCCTTTCGAGATCAAAACCCCAATATTCCTATCTAGGGTTTTGATCCTCAGAATATCCCCAACTATCAGATCGATCAATTCTAAAAAAGGGAATATCAAATTCGCACAGAGTAAAGATAAAGATAATTATATAAATCAAAAACCATAAACTAATCCTTCGTATCAAGGGTTCACATATGGATCGTGACCCTGACTACAATAAAAAGATCTAGCCAATCAACATCATGATTGCTGATCTAAAATTCAACATAAACTAAAATAAAAGATAAAGAAAATACTAAGAAAGAGATGAAGAACAAAGAACGCGAAGAACTCTTCTCCTCCCAAGCCAGATCTGCCTCTGAATATGTGTCTCTGTCTGCCCTAATTCTGTAAAAGGGCTATTTATAATTTTTTTTCTTTCCAAAAATGCCCTTCAAAAAACACGGCACATCCATCCCGCAAACCGGCGCCAGTTGGAGCCGGTGTGGAGTAAGTCGGCGCCACGCTTCTGTACAAAATTGCAAAAGCCGGTACTGAAAGTTCGTAACACGGCGCCAGTAAGCGCCATTGTGGCACTACTTGGCGCCACTTCCTTTCTCTTGAGGCGTCTAGTAGCGCCATTGTGCTTGTACTTTTGGCGCTACCTTGCGCCATTTTTACTTGTTAGTTGGCGCTAGCTTGCGCCATTCTCCTGGAAAACTTTCTCTTTTGTTGTGGCGCTAGGTGGCACCACTTTATTGACTTCGCTGCAAAGTTCGTAAACTGGCGCGGGTTCACGCCAGTGTGGTGCCGGTCCGCGCCATGCTTCTGGAACTTGTAGTGCGCTGCACCCGTGTAGAATCTCATTAACAGACTTTTTATAATTTTCCACTTCTTTTTCCTATAAAAATACAACTAAAAGGTGAATATTATTGACATACAAAGAATCAATATAATTAGCAAATATGTATTTAAATTGCTCTCTTATGACTCTATTCTTATCAATTTTAACACAGAAAAATCACACTTGCCAGAGGCACATCAAACCATTCCCAGATTTAAACATTGTTGTCCCCAGCAATGTAAAAGACTTAATCCAGGAAATATTCAATTAATCCAAAATAACAATCATAGACACTCTCAGACACAATATGCCATGCATGCCTGACTCAATATCATCAGCTTCCAATAATGTCATCAGCTTCTTAAAGATCAAGTCTACATTGATTACCCCTCACACAGATAATAATAATATTCACTCACACTCAGTGTTTAAGGGTATCATGAGCACTCAATTACTCAAAGCTATAACACTACCATATGCTTGATCATATTTTCAAAAATTCTTAAAATTGAAGAATCAAGCACATGCATCAATTGATCAAAAGGACTTCACAGGTTGTAACTTGGCCGGGGTAACAGGTAGGAAAATATGAATAGTAGTTCAAACTACAAAGAGATTGAAAATCTAAATTTATTTCACTTTAACGCATTCAACTCAATGGTTTTGCTCCACTAACATTCCCACAGAATTTCGAGAATTAGTTCCTTCCAGCCACCTTTTACTCTTTTCCTTTTTCTTGCTTTCTTTTTCTCATTTTTCCCTTTTCTCTTTTTTTTATAAGGGTATAGTTAAATTTTTTCATCCCTTAATTCCTTGACCTTTATGGAGCTTACCTCAATTTCTTTACTTTATTTTCAACATATTCAGTGATTCGATCTCAACCAAGGTAAGTCATATGGATATTGGCTAAGCCATTAATCAGGCCACAGGTCATTTTACAACAAATCAATTTAAGCTCAAAAGGGCTAGCAAGGGAAAATTTCATACTGTGAGTTATTTTGGCCAATAGCTAATAAGAACAAAATGTATTTATCATATCAATCAATGCATGCATAACAGAGAAACAAATCAAGTTCTAGAGTATTACAATAGTGAGGCCTCTCAAAAAAAATTTCAGTGTTTAGGCTCAAAACCTCACAGCTATGGTATCAATGCAGACTCAAGAAATTTGACTTCAGACATTATCAGAATTCACAATATTAACTCAGACAAATGAGCAATCATGCAATCCAATTATGCCTATGCAATGTTATGCCAGAAAGTCATACAATATGTTTCCTAAAATTCAATCATGTACATTAACAAGATGAGCACATTTAAACCTGGGATGACACATTTTTTTTATATAAATAGCACAAAAAATAACTGTAAAAGTAACTAAGAAAATTAAAAGAGTTAGAATATCTCCCCTGATAGAAGAATTGCAGTTCTAAGGTGCAAGCCTACCATTCCCAGATTTAGAGCATTGCTGTCCTCAGCAATAATTAAACCACAAGAAGGAGGAAAAACCTGCACAATAGAACAAATGGCATATAGAAGAAACTATAATGCACACATTAAAACATCAGAGAAAAATATACCAACACAAAATAACTAAAAATATGAAACAGAAAAATAAACTAATATACAAGATCTCCATCAACAAGGAGATATAATCAGCCCTCCATGTCATCCCCCTCAGCAGTATGGGATGACTCAGCAAATGGAGGATCTGGTGGTACTGGGTGCCTTGGTGTATGGAACCACCATTCCCAGATTTGGTCCAAACCATGGATCCATGTTAAAAACTCTTTGAAGTTTTGATTTTTCAGAGAGATAAAGTCTCGGTGTCTCTTGTCAAATTTCAGCTTCTGGTATCTCTTCCAACTCGTATCAAAGAATTTTACCCCTTCCTTTCTCCTTGCCTTCTTCTTCGTAGGATTACGCCTCCTTTGAAGCGTCCTTACCTCTTTGACATTATCATTTAAATTTTTAGGAAGATCCTTCACTTCACTTTTGGGGTTCCATCTTCTTTGGCATCATCTTTTAAATTTTGAGGAACCTGAACCGCTACATCTTGTTCTTCCTATAACTTCAAGATTAAAACAATCGTCTTTGTGAGAAGACTGTTTTAAAGAATCAAAGACATGGATAGTAACGGTTTCATCATTCATTCTTAGCTCTAGCTTCCCGCTTTCAACATCAATCAGTGCACGAGATGTAGCTAAGAAAGGTCTACCCAGCAAAAGAGGCATCTCAGCTCCCCCTTCCATGTCCAACACCACAAAATCAACAGGGAAGATGAACTTTTCCACCTTCACAAGAACATCTTCTATTATTCCACTAGGCTTCCTTACAGACTTATCAGCAAATTGAAGAGATGCCAAAGTGGGTTTCAACTCGGTGATCCCCAGAGATTTACAAACAGACAAGGATATTAGATTTATACTTTCCCCAAGATCACACAAAGCTCTACCAATTTTGGTGTTCCCAATTTCTATAGGAATATTGAAGCTCCCTGGATCATGATGCTTAGGCAGGAACTTCTTTGTAATTATAGCACTACACTCCTCAGTGACTGTCACCGATTGGCACTCCTGCAATTTGTGCTTCCTTGACAAGAGATCCTTCATAAACTTGGCATAATTGGGCATGCCAGCCAAGGCTTCAGCAAAAGGGATATTTATATGTAATTTCTTGAAGATATCAAGAAGTCCGCCATACTGATGCTTTTGAGCATCCTTCTTGAATCTTTCAGGATAAGGTTCCATGGCTCGCACATATTCAGGATTCAGCTCAAACTTCTTTTTTTCAACAACAATAGGGGGCTTTTTTTCTTCACCATTCTGAAGAGATGTCTTACCATCAGAGGGAATCTCCTCTTCTTTTTCTGCCTCCTCAACCGCCTTAAGTTTTTCATTAATTTCACCTTCATGCCTTGCTTTTCTGGAGCTGCTACCACCTTACACTTCTAGTTGTGATAAACATACAATCCTCCTTGGGATTTGTAATTGTGTTACTAGGGAAAGTTCCTGGAGTTCTATCAGCAACTTGCTTGGCCAGCTGACCAATTTGATTCTCCAAATTCCTGATAAAAGCACCCATGTTTTTAGTATTGGCCATAGTTTCTTCCATTAAGGCATTAGAGTGTTGAGCCATTTTTCCAACTAACCTCTCCAAATCAGAAGGTTCCTTAGCTTGCACTGGTGGAGGCTGCAAGTAGTTGTTAGAATTGTAATCAAGACCTGTGCCTTGACCTCTCCTCTGAAAATTGTTATTTCCAGGAGTGAAATTATGATTCCTAGGAATATTTCATGGTGGAGACCTTTGCTCGTACTATACTCCATTCACCTGCACTTGTTGAGGAGAGTCAGAAGTTAATTAAGATGAGCATTCATTGGATTCATGCTCACCCTTGCAATATTCATAAACCACAGCTGCGGCTTGGATAGTGGACAGTTGCATCTTGTCCGGCCTTGATGTCAAATTTGCTAGCTGTTATGCTAACAATTTATTCTCAGCCAAAACCGCATCATTGTTATCAAGGTGTAGAATACCCCTCTTAGGCTTAGTTGTCAAACCTTCATTTTCATTGGCAGCCATTCTTTCTATCAACTCCAGAGTCTCATTTGCTCTCAAGGATTTGATGCTACCACCTGCTGCACCATTCAGCACCATCCGAACTTCAGGTTTACACCCATTGAAAAAAATTCAGACTTGATCACCATTAGTCATGGGGTAATGAGGACATCTCCTCATTAGATCTTTAAAGCGGTTCCAGGCTGCACACATAGTTTCACCCTCAGCCTGAGTGAAATTGGTGATATCATTCACCATCTGGTTATATCTTTCCATGGAAAAGAACTCAACAAAGAATTTGTCTGATAGACTCTCCCATGATGAAATACTTCTTACTGGTTGCCTTTCCAACCAATTCAAGGCTTTCCCTTTAAGAGCAAAGGGAAACAGTCTCAGCCTGACTGCATAATTGGACACCTGGGGTGTTTAGTGGAGTCACAAATCATCAGAAATCTGTCAATGAACCTGTGAGGGTCCTCATCAGCCTCTCCACCAAACTAAGCTCGCTCTACCAACTGAATATTGGCAGACTTGAGCTCCCAATGGTTGTTACCCACTTCTGGATGAACAATGCTTGAATTTGGTTTGTTGAATGCTGGTGTAAGAATTGTATCCATGAGCAGATTGTCCACTTCATCATTGTTTCTAGCCATTGTTTGTGCTTCTTCGAACATAATTCCTAACTCGTTGAATGCAAGCTTCTTCCGAGCAAGTTTTCTGTTCCTCTTTTCTGCTCTAGTGATTTCCAAATTAAGTGGAAATTATGGGATTGTACCTCACATACAACTCGGAAAAAAGATCAGTAGCACTGTTCAAATAAAAATAAAAAATAACAATAAAATATAAAATAAATAAAGAAAATCAAAAATATTCACAAATATGCACAAATCCAATCCTAAAGATCAAGATTATATGATATAAGATAAACCAATCCCCGGCAACGACGCCAAAAACTTGATGCTCTCCGACAAGTATACCGATCGCACAAGTAATAAAATGATAAGTAAAGTTCGTCTCCACAATTACTCAGATAAATTATCATCTAAAAAAGATTTAATAGTTAACCCTCAATTCCTTGCAGGGTTAACCCTTTTTTCCCATGAGGAAACCCAATTCCTTGCAATGTTTCTCATGGGATCAAGCAATGGGTGCGATAATTTAAGCATATGCAATCATATACACGTCTAATCCTAGCACGCATACAGATCATTATCTTACCCCCTTTCGAGATCAAAACCCCAATATTTCTATCTAGGGTTTTGATCCTCAGAATATCCCTAACTATCATATCGATCAATTCTAACAAAAGAAATATCAAATTCGCACAAAGTAAAGATAAAGATAATTATATAAATCAAAAACCATAAACCAATCCTTCGTATCAAGGGTTCACATATGGATCGTGACCCTGACTACAATAAAAAGATCTAGCCAATCAACATCATGATTGCTTATCTAAAATTCAACATAAACTAAAATAAAAGATAAAGAAAATACTAAAAAGGAGATGAAGAACGAAGAACGCGAAGAACTCATCTCCTCCCAAGCCAGATCTGCCCTGAATATGTGTCTCTATCTGCCCTAATTCCGTAAAAGGGCTATTTATAATATGTTTTTTTTTCTTTCCAAAAATGTCCTTCAAAAAACACGGCACATCCATCCCTCAAACCGGCGCCAGTTGGCGTCGGTGTGGCGCAAGTCAGCGCCACGCTTCTGTCCAAAATTGCAAAAGCTGGTACTGAAAGTTCGTAACACGGCGCCAGTAAGCGCCATTGTGGCGCTACTTGGTGCCACTTCCTTTCTCTTGAGGCGCTAGTAGCGCCATTGTGCTTGTACTTTTGGCGCTACCTTGCGCCATTTTTACTTGTTAGTTGGCGCTAGCTTGCGCCATTCTCCTGGAAAACTTTCTCTTTTGTTGTGGCGCTAGGTTGCGCCACTTTATTGACTTCGCTGCAAAGTTCGTAAACTGGCGCGGGTTCGCGCCAGTGTGGTGCCGGTTCGCGCCATGCTTCTGGAACTTGTAGTGTGTTGCACCCGTGTAGAATCTCATTAACAGGCTTTTTATAATTTTCCACTTCTTTTTCCTGTAAAAATACAACTAAAAGGTGAATATTATTGACATACAAAGAATCAATATAATTAGCAAATATGTATTTAAATTGCTCTCTTATGACTCTATTCTTATCAATTTTAATACAGAAAAACCACACTTGCCAGAGGCACATCAGTTCTCCCTTTGACTCGCCTTACTCGGAAGGAGACTCCATTTGTGTGGACTCACGAGTGTGAGGATTGCTCTCAGGAGTTGAAGGAGAGATTGACTACTTCTCCGGTGATGGTCCTTCCTGATCCTGAGGAGCAGTTTGAGCTTTACTGTGATGCTTCTGGTAAGGGGCTGGGCTGTGTGTTGATGCAGTCTGGTAGAGCAGTTGCTTTTGCTTCGAGGCAGTTAAAGCCTCATGAGGAGAACTACCCGACTCATGATTTGGAGTTAGTTGCGATCGTGTTTGCTTTCAAGATTTGGAAGCATTATTTGTTCGGTATGCAGTTTGTGGTGTTCGGTGATCACAAGAGCTTGAAGTACCTTTTCGACCAGAAGGAGTTGAACATGAGGCAGAGGAGATAGATGGAGTTCCTGAAGGATTACGAATTTGAGCTGAACTACCATCCTGGTAAGGCCAATGTGGTAGCCGACGCTTTGAGCCGGAAATCCGGGAGCTTGTCCAGTTCGTTACTTTGTAACTTTGATGTGGTTGCGAAGTTTCGGAAGTTGGCAGTGACCTCTCCATGTGAGATTGCACTTTTCGAGATGGAGGCAGCAAACATTGTGAACGAGCTGTTGGAAAAGATCAAAAAGGCGCAAGTTCAGAGAGAGTGCCTGGATTATGTGAAGAACCAAGATGGTGTGTCTTGGAATGAGATGGACTTCTAATGTTTCAGCAGAGGATTGTGGTCCCTCGTGGTCTGTTGACCGATGAGGTTATGGCAGAAGGCTATAAGGGCCAGTTTTCTATCCACCCTGGTGCTTCTAAGATGTATCAAGATCTGAAGAAAAACTTCTGGTGGTCGGGCATGAAGAAAGATGTTGCTGTTTTCATGTCCAAGTGTTTGATTTGTCAGAAAGTGAAGATTGAACACCAGAAGCTGTCTGGTAAACTTCAACCTCTTGAGATTCCAGAATAGAAATGGGAGAGCATTTCCAATGGACTTCGTTGTGGGTTTACCGAAGACTCAGGTTGGCTGTGACTCGATATGGGTCATTGTGGACAGACTGACGAAGTCTGCCCATTTTCTTCCAGTGAAGGTGAGCTTCACTACAGAGCAGTTGGCCAAGATGTATGTTCGCGAGATTGTGAGGCTTCATGGGGTGCCCGTGAGTATCATCAGTGATAGGGACCCGAAGTTAACATCTCGGTTCTGGGAGGCGCTGCAGGGAGCTTTTGATACACAGTTGAGATTGAGTACAGCTTATCACCCTCAGACTGATGGACAGACTGAGCGGACTATCCAGGCATTGGAGGACATGTTGCGGGCTTGCACGTTGGAGCAGGGCTCGGCATGGGATAGGTACCTTCCTTTGGTGGAGTTTTCGTATAACAACAATTTCCATGCTAGCCTGGGCATGGCACCTTTTGAGGCGTTGTACGGTAGGAGGTGTCGTACACCTACATGCTGGTCTGAGGTTGGAGATAAAGAGTTGTTTGGCTTGGATTTTGTTCAAGATAGCACCCAACAGATTCAGTTGATCAGAGAGAAGCTGAAGCAGGCGCAGAATCGCCAGAAGAGTTACTACGATGTCAAGCATCGTCCACTGGAGTTCAGTGAGGGTGAGCACGTGTTTGTGAGACTTTCACCTGTCACCGGTGTTGGACGAGCACTCGGAGTGAGGAAGTTGAGCCGGCGATTTATTGGGCCATACCAGATCCTTGGTAGAGTATGACCTGTTGCCTATCGACTTGCCTTGCCTTTGAACTTAGCCAACATCCACAACGTGTTTCACGTGTCTCAGCTTCGCAAGTACGTGGCGGATCCTCGCACGTGGTGCAACCGGATGATGTGGAGGTTCGGGAGAACTTAAAGACTCCCGTCGGACCACTCAAGATTCTCGATTGTGGCGAGAAGCAGCTGAGGAGCAAGATCATTCCGATGGTCAAAGTGCAATGGTTAGGAAGAACTCCTGAGGAGTGTACCTGGGAGCGAGAGGATGAGCATCTTCGGCAATATCCAGACTTCCGAGACAGGTATATTTCTGATATTCAGGACAAAATCCTTAAAAAGGTGGGGTGAATGTAAGAATCCACACCGCTAATTAAGGAAATTAATGATTTAATTGTGATAATTAGGAAATAATTCCATAATTGACCTTAATAATTATTATGAGGCTATAATAATTATAATTAGTGGGTAAGAATGCTGAAAGTCGTTTTTCGGAAGAAAAGTGCAGATAACGGTTCTGCTAGTCGGTATAAATGCGTACCGAAAAAGTATTCTGAAAAATTATAAAAAGTGCATGAAAATTACTAGAATAATATGTGGGACTTGTAAAACGAGTTTCAAGTCAAAATAATAAGATCTGATGCCAGAACTGATACAGGTTATGAAAAAGCACGTACCAGAAAGGTGCTCAGAAAATTATAATAAAAATATGATAATTCTTGTAAAATTGAGTAGGTTAAAATTCCAAAGTTTAGGATTAAAATCTTTTGCGTAGCTATTAATGCTTATATTGCGCGTTATTGGCCATGTGGCCTATTTATACAACTTCATGCACAAAGCCCTAGGCCATACTCAGCCTCAACGTGAGTCTTTTGCTGATTCCTCTTCAGGCTTCTCTTCTCCTCTTGAAAGTCTTGGCCTTTGTTCATGAAAGGGACCAATAAGTCACCTCTGTTGTGAGTTTTCTTCTTGAGAGTTGTAAACACTAAGTTTGTGAGGAAGTGGTGAAGCATTTTAAGTTCATGCTTGGTGATTGTGGGACGTTTTTGGCGCTGTGTTATGAGTTTAGGTTGTGAGGCCTTGTTTTTGGCTTCTTGAGCTTCAAGAAGCCAACTTTTGGCATAAAGGAACAAGTTTGCTGTGAATTTTCGTTTTGTGTTCAAGGCAGAACCTTTGGAGTTGGTGGTGAGGTCCAAGAGCAGCCTTTGCCTCTGTTTTGAACCTTTGGTGAGTTCTTCAACCTTGACCATGTGTTTTGATAGGTTAAAGGTGTCATCTTTGCATGTAAATGGGTTAAGTAAGTAGCCAACAGGTATGTTAACCTAAGAGGATATAAAAATGCATGCTTTAACGTTTTGAAGTGTTAAAAATGGAACCTTGGAAGGATATCTTCACGAAATGCAAAAACTGCATTCTATCGTGAAATATCCGGATATTTGTCGAACAGATATCCGGATATTAGATATCCGGATATGGTATCCGGATATGGTATTCGGATATTGGATATGGGGATCTGGATATCCGGGTATTGTATATCCGGATATGGTCAGTGAGATATCCGGATATTGCATATCCGGATATGTCCCCGAGGAATATCCGGATATTCTGGGATTTCGAAGAACAGTAGCTTTACTGTGCATACAGTAGGCTATTGGGGGGTTTGTGGACCTTAGATTGATGAAGTGGAACTTCTGTAATTAAACGAACTAAGTCAGAATCAAGTGATTAAGGGCTTATGGCTTTGTATGAAGCCTTAAGACGTAAAACGTAAAGGAAAGGAGTTGTCTTTAAGTTGTATGCTTGAGGTGCATAATTATTGATATAGTGCTGGTCCATAACAGATTGTGATTCTGCTGTGTTTGGACTTTGAGCTGTGGACTCTTGGCTTTGGGTGTTAGCTTGCAATAAGAGTATAGCTCGCACTGAACAGACCCAAAAAGAGACTCTATGAGGAAATCTCACAGATAGTGTCATTAGAGTAATCTCTTTATGTTTGGGTATGTCTTTCCTTAGACCAGAAGTTATTACCTAGACTGTGTTCTTGAAGGCATGTTTTGATTGTATGCCTCGTCTGCCTGAAACATGGAGACTCATAGGTATACTGTTGGGCGTGTCCTTAAAGGGCACAGGGCTAGGGTAATAAGCTGGAGGAATTCGTCAAATCTCTGTGAGAGATTAGGTTATCTGTAAACCGGAGAAATCGGGATGACATTTATAGGGACTCGGGAATCTATGCATAGTAAAAGAGATCATGAGATGATCTGCCTTTAGAGTCAGTAAATTGAAGATTCCCTATTTCGAATAAAGCTTACCTTAAACCGCAGAGGTTGATACATTTCCTTACCCTAGGTTAATGCGAAGATAACCGAGACGAAGGGAAATATATACGGTAACCAAATATGTGCAATAGGATGATCAAGTCATTAATCTGACTAGTTCTGGGGCAACAAAGCATTGCTAGTGCTCTGTGTGGTCATTAATTGGGTTATGGGCTTGTGGGCCCAAGCCCAGTTATGTCAAAAGCTAAGTTGGACCTAATGGGTCACACACTAACACCTTGTAGTGATGATGAACTAGCTTTAAAGGTATTGGGCCTAATAATGGTTGTTAGCCCAAGAAGCTGTTTGGAAGCCCACCTAAATGGGTGGAGGGTGCATGGAGCTTAGTAAAGGGCTTGGATAGTCCAAGTCATTACTAATTAATTTAATTAGATAAATTATAATCAAACATTTGAATTTTGAATTTTGAATTTGAAATTTGAATTTTGAAATTTGAATTTGGAATTTGAATTTTGAAATTCGAATTTTGAATTTGAAATTTGAAATTTGAATTTTGAATTTTGAAATTTGGATTTGCAATTTGAATTTTGAAATTCGAATTTTGAATTTGAAATTTGAAATTTTGAATTTTGAATTTTGACTTTGAATGTTTGAACATTTGAATTCAAGTGTTTGAATTCGAATTTGAATTGGCTATGAAAAGTTGTTTCATAACAAAAGGATAAGATGAGATCTTTTGGAATATTCCCTACAACAAGAAAAAGATATTTGATCTTATCCAATGATGAAGTGGTGCGCAAATTTGAATTCAAAGTGAGTGTCATTTTGTCATCTAAATGTACTACTATTCTGATTTGGTTGGTTAAGAGAATCAGTGAGTTAGTTGATTCAAAATCTGAATGCAACTACTCAATGTATCTGGACTCAAAATAGGACAAAATGGGGTGCATGATATGGTTGTTCATATGATGATGATTATGTCAGAATATTGAAAGGATAATGACCTAATCTTATAAGGATTCAAATGCAAGGTGGTTAGCAATTTTGAATTGCAAACAAATCCTTGATTCCCTCCAACCATGCGCATATTTGGTGGGATTTTCAAGTAAGAAAATCTTATCATTCCATCCTACTAATTAACCTACATTGTGCGCACAAAGGGTCCAATTATTCACCTTAGGGTTTTTCACAAAACCTAGCCTACACTCCTTCATCTCATGCACCATTCTGTAGGGTAGTACACTACACCTTTCCAAACAGAATACCTAGCCTCCACCTTCACCACTTGTGCGCATAGCAAGCCTCACTGTGGTGTTCATCTGGTGGCTTTCAAGAAGGAGTTCTTGCATCATTGACGAACGGTGGTGTGGATCACCATTAGAGGGTTTGAACCCTTCAAGCCTGACAATTGATCTCCCTGACTGATCAGGCCAAAAACAAGGTAACATCATTCTGTCTTAAAGCATGAACCCATGTGTGCATGTATGTTTCCGCAGTAAAATTTTTGTTTTTACACCTTACATGCATCGGCCTTCAAAGGCGAGTTTACTTTCAAGTGGTATCAGAGCCCGGTTGCTTTACCATCGGCGGGTGATGGTACCTTGTTTGTGAAAGGAGTTTTTCACGGTCAAAATCTTTAAAGGGTTAAAGTTTAAATTCTGCATATGGATTTTGAATCACAAATCCTTTAAGGTGTTAAAGTTTTTGTTTTTATGTACATGTAAATTTGATTCTGTGTTCGTAAAACATTATGCATCATGGTTTAGTTTCTTTTTCTTTATGAAAGTTTTAAAAGGAACACCCTTTTTGAAAGGGCAGATTCGGCCATGGAGGGTACTAAGAGTACCTTGAATGATTTCTTATTTTTCTCCATGAATTGTGTCATGTTTATATGCATGAAATTTTGTGACAAGATTTATCATATAGTCTACTATATGGTTCGGCCATGAAGGGTTTGTGGCTACATGCATGGTTTAATTTTGTTTTCTTTAAGAAAGAATTAACAAAATTTGAATTAAAATTGTTTTTAAATTCGGCCAATTGAGAAATTTAAGAATATGAATCTTGATATTATTTTGATGTTTAAATGTTAAATGTCAAATTATAAGTGAAAATATTATGTGATAATATAATGTTTGTGTTTACAAGTTTTGAACTTTTAAGGTACAAATTGGAAGGGGATGGTCATGGTGCCCGGATTTAAATTTTTTAATTTTAAATTAATGTGTAATCGCGCCTTTTAATTTACAAGTGTATTTGTAATTTAATTTTTGTAATTTTGTCCCTCCAAAGATGTTTTGGAGTTTCTTTAATTATGTGTAATTAGAGAAATAGGCTAGTGGCGTATAGACGACAAGCGGTCGTTGCTTAAAGAAGCAAAATGTACAAAAGCGCGAGCACCATGACTATCTTAATATAAACTGTTTATATGCATGTATGATTAGAACGTCTAGTATGCATGAATTGGGCAAACCGCATTTTGTATGGTTATTATGTTTGTCCAATAGTGACTACTGTATACCGATAGATGTTTGACATATGTTACGACTAGCATGATAACTTACAACATGCGTTTGATGAGACCTAATTAACCCAAAAATAAAAGGAACCCTTAAAAGGAATAAAAAATTAAGTGTATGATTACCTCCCACCGCCAATGCTACTCAAACATCTTCTACATAGTGGTGCTCCACAACTCAGTTGGCACCCACTGTTTGGTTGAGCTAGAGTAGTGTAAGACACTTAGGGTGCTGGTTTAATGCTTAACTAAGACATAAGTTGCAGGCACAGTCGGGCTTATGTGCTTAGGGTAATGGTGCTAGGTTGGTTGCATGAGATGCACCACTAAGTGACAAAGAGTTGTCAACCTAAAGTTAAGAAAGGGTATGAGATACTGTTGATAAAGATCAACCTATTATTTAAATTAATCTTGCGGTCTCAGATGGAGATTAAAATAAATAATCGCACTCTTAATCCCACTAAGGTAAAATCTAAAAGTAGAGTAACCCTAAGTCAAATAGTAAGGGTCATTGACTTAGATAAAATAGTGGGAGGGGAAAATTATTTAAAATCTTTAATAATTTGCTTTTAACTACATAACAATATATTAACTAAAATCATATTTACGTCTTTTTCAGCTTTTAGTATGACTAATCAACTATCACTGCATTCAATTCTCGATACGAATGAACTGACCGGTTCAAATTTTATGGACTGGTATCGGAACTTAAGAATTGTTCTTAAGACCGAAAAGATAGTTTATGTCCTTGACACTGCTTTGCCTATTGTGCCTAAGGAAGGGGAAGATGGGTTCACGGAATTTGATTTCGAAACCCACAAGCAACACATGGATGATAATGTGTTGGCTTGTTGCATCATGTTGGCATCCATGTCGCCTGAACTGCGTAAACAGCACGAGCATATGGATGCCCCATCTATTATCATGCATCTCAAAGAGTTGTATGATATTAAAGGCAGACATGAAAGGTATGAGACCTTTAAGGAATTGAACCTGTGCAAGATGACTTAAGGCATGTGTTTTAACCGCCATGTACTGAAGATGATGGCACTCATTGAGAAGCTAGAGGGTCTAGAGTTCACAATGGATGTTGAATTAATTAATGACTTAGTTCTATCATCTCTTCCTCCTTCTTTCAGTGAATTCATAATGGATTACAACATGCATGGGATGCTTGTGAGCTTGCCAGAGTTGTTAAGGATATTAACGACTGCTGAAATGTCTTATCAAGAAGGATGAGACACAAGCTCTTATGATTGGTGGGCCTGAAAGGGCCATGGGTAAGGGAAAGGAGCCTGCAAAAGGCAACTCCCTTAAGCCCAAAGGAAAACCCAATAAGAAAAAAGGCAAAAAGCAAGGTAAGGGAGCACCCAAGGACAAAAGCGAAGCTGTGTGCTTCCATTGTGGCAAATATGGCCATTGGAAAAGGAATTGTCTAGACTACCTGAAGAGTGTGAAGGAGCATGGTGATGCTTCAACCTCAGGTATTCATATGATTGAGATAAATTGTTCTTATGCTAATCCGACTTCATAAGGTATTGGATACCGATTATGGTTCTTATAATCTGAAATGTATTGCAGGTGCTTAGAAGCCTAGAAGATTGGAGAAGAACGAGGTGGACCCCGCGCAGGTGATGAAGCAAGAGTTGCTGCTCATACTGGTGCAGATACCGACCTCATTAGCCTACGTGCACCTTATTGCATTTGAATAATTGTCTTTATGTTCCAGGCATTTCTGGAAATATTATTTCTTGTTTAGAACAAGATGGTTTTGCTTTAACTATTAAGGATGGTACATTTTCTATCATTTTGAATGATATTGTTATGGTACGCTTCTTTAATTAATGGCTTGTATGTTTTGGAAATGGGAACTAAAGTGCTCAATGAAGATGTGAAATGACCTAGGATAGATAATCAATCCTATCTTTGGCACTACAGACTAAGGCACATAAATGAAACAAGATTGTCTAGGATGCATAGAGATGGATACCTGGACTCCAAGGATTTGGAATCCTATGGACAGTATGAATCTTGTCTAGCTAGGAATCTGATTAGTCAATACCCAAAGGGCTTAAGATTCATAGGGATAGTGAGTTATTATAACTCATTCACTGTGATTTATGTTGCCCAATGTATATTGTGGCTATAGGAGAAAAATCTTATTTCATTCACTCATGAAGTAGAGAAACGGCGTGGCAAGATGGTTAAGTCATTGCGATCAGATCATGATGGTGAATATTTGAGCCATGAGTCTCGGGATTATCAGAGAGAAAATAGAATTCTCTCGCAGTTTACTGCACTTAACACACCACACCAAAACGGTGTCAGGAGAAACAAGACTATGTTAGACATGGTTAGGTCTATAATGAGTTAGACTCAACTTCCAAAATTGTTTTGGGGATATGCCTTAGACACAGCGGGATAACTTTCTAAATAGGGTACCGTCTAAATCTGTTCAGACCACACCATATAAGATATGGAATGGTAAGAGACCCAACCTGAGTTACCTCAGGGTATGGGGATCGCCAGCTTATGTCAAAGCGTTGGCATCAGAAAAGCTTAGTGCTGAGAGTACTAAATGTCTATTTGTGGGTATCCCAAGGTTCTAAGGGATACTGGTTTCACTCCAGGAATGCTGAGTTCCTTGAGAAGGATTGGATCTCTCAAGGAGGCAGTGGGAGTAAGATTGATCTTGAAGAAGTGCAAGATCCACAAGAACAGATTGAGGAACCCGAGTCTGCTCCGCAGGCGACGTTCTCCTATGGAGAAGTAAACACACAACTCCGTAGATCTACGAGGGTCATCCATCCACCTAAGAGGTGCGGGTTTTTGATTGAGAATCAGCAAACTGTTGAGGATGATGAACCAAGTAACTAGGAGGAGGCGGTCAAAGATGTTGACTCCTCTAGATGGCTTGAAGCCATGGAATCTGAAATGGATTCAATGTATCAGAACAAGGTATGGAACTTGGTTCCTAAACCGCAAGGAATAGTTCCTATCGATAATAAATAGGTCTTTAAAAGAAAGACTGATGCAGATGGCAACGTTCAGACCTACAAAGCTAGGCTGGTGGTGAAAGGGTATCGTCAAAGACAAGGAGTTGACTATGATGAAACTTTCTCACCAGTTGCCATGATCAAATCTATTAGGATCATGCTTGCAATAGCAGCATACCATGACTATGAAATTTGGCAAATGGATGTCAAGACCGCTTTCTTGAATGGGTTCTAGAAGGAGGAAGTGTACATGACACAACCTGAAGGCTTTGAAATCAAAGATCAGGAGCATATGGTATGCAAACTACAAAGGTCAATATATGGGCTAAAAGAAAGCATCAAGGAGTTGGGATATACGTTTTGATGAAGTCGTTAAGAGTGACGGTTTTATCAAGAACGAGGATGAACCTTGTGTTTACAGGAAGGTTAGTGGGAGTAATGTCGTCTTCCTAGTGCTTTATGTAGATGACATATTGCTAATAGGAAATGACATCCCCACATTAAAAATAACGAAAGAGTGGCTTTCAGATAACTTCACCATGAAGGATTTGGGAGAAGCAGCCTTTATACTTGGTATAAAGATCTATAGAGATAGATCCAAGAGGCTGCTGGGTTTATCTCAATCCACGTACGTTGACAAGATGCTAAAGAGGTTTAGCATGGAAGGGTCGAAAAGGGGTTTTCTTCCTATCAGTCATTGTTTGATGTATCTCACATGGGAAATGGATCCTCTCATATGAAAAAAAAATGATATGATCATGTGAGATGATCATAATCATAAAAAGGTAAATCAATGATTATGATTTATAACTACTTATTTGAATTTTGTTTCTCTTTTCTTTTATTACTAATTAATCAATCTTTGTATGACTATGATTCTCTATCTCACCATGTCATTTTTTTTTCAAATGAGAGAATCCGGATCCATCTCACACCTGATGTGCCTTAAAAAAAATTATAGGTGGCGGCTGTCACATGGCAGTATTTGCCCCACTCTCATTGTTTGTTATTGATTCATTTTGTTATGATTCTTACTTGGTTACTAATTTTACAAAATCAATACTAAAATTAAGGATCAATTGATTCTAATTGAATATAAATTAGTGATAATTTTGATTAAGAGATAAAAGAATATAAAAAGAGAAAGATTATACTTACAACCTTTTATTTTTACAATCTCTTACAACTATATCTTAACACCATTGATTTCCGCCAATCAACAATTATCATTTATTGTGAATTAATAATTAATTAATGATTTTAATTTGTAAAAATCATAACCGTTGATTGGCAGAAATCAACGGTGTTAAGATATGGTTGTAAGAGGTTATAAAAATAAAAGGTTGTAAATATAACCCTTCACTATAAAAAATACTAAATGACAGAGAAAGAAAAAATTTAATAACATTGAATATGGATTACATGATAGATTCAATTAAGATTAGCTCAACCTACAAAGCACGGATACGTGACTTTTAAAAAAATTTGCGTGTCGGATACGTGTCCGACACGAACACGCTCCGACACGCGTCCTGTAAGAACCCGCACCCCTAATTAAGGAGATTAATTAAATAAATGTGATAATTAGAAAATAATTACATAATTGACCCTAATAATTATTATGAGGCTCTAATAATTATAGTAATTGGGTAATAATGCTGAAAGTCGCTTTTCGGGCGAAAAGCGCAAATACCGGTTCTGCTACCCGGTATAAATGCGTACCGGTGAAGTATCCCAGAAAATTATAATAAGTGTAAGATAATTACTAGAATAATATGTATGACTTTTAAAACAAGTTTCAAGTCAAAATAATGAGAACTGGTGCCATAACCGACACCTGAGTCACTCAATTTGAACCCGTGTAGGAAGTTATGAATCTTCTCCTTTCAGCCTTAAAATAGCTTGGGAAGTATTGGAAAAAGGCTTCTAACTTAAGTCACTAAGTTTGCATACTTATCTATGGGTCCTTTAATCCTGGAAGGACTCTACACAACAATAGACTCTCTCTTTTATAGTTCAACTTCCATCCTCTTTTGTGGTGATAGGACTAACATTGGGATGAATACATTAGATATAAACCAATCCTACAATTAGAGTTTGGACATAAGGAAATTGCTGGGGAGGGATAACATCTTAATATATATAATCTTAAACCTACCATTGGAAACTTTGCTGACGTGTCGCTCTGTCCTTCATTCTCAGCTTTGTGCACTTGAGAAGAGTTTGAAAAGTTGCCTCTTTTGGAATCTTTTACTTTTTTCGCAAAATAAAAGGTGGATCTCTGCGTTGGTAATGGAGCAAGGGTTGCTGCTCATTCAGTTGGAGATGCTGACCTTATTTTGCCTACGGGCCTTTTATTGCATTTGAACAATTGTCTTTATGTTCCGCATATTTCTAGAAACATTATTTCAATTTCTTGTTTAGAACAAGATGGTTATACTTTCAGTATTAGGGATGGTACTTTTTCTATCATTTTGAATGATATGATTTATGGTACTGCTTCTTTAATAAATGGATTGTATGTGTTGGAAATGGGAAATGAAGTGCTCAATATAGATGTGAAACGACCTAGGACGGATAATCAATCTTATCTTTGGTAATGTAGACTAGGGCACATAAATGAAACAAGATTGTCTAGGATGCATAGAGATGGATACCTGGACTCCATGGATTTGGAATCCTATGGACAATGTGAATCTTGTCTAGCAGGGAAAATGATTCGACAAAAGCCCAAAGGGCTTGAGAGACATAGGGCTATGTGGCCCAATGCCTATTGAGGCTAGAGGTGGATATTCCTATTTCATTACCTTTACAGATGACAAATCGAGATTTGGGTATATATACCTAATGAGATATAAATCTGAAGCTTTTGAAAAGTTCAAAGAGTTTAGGAATGAAGTGGAGAAACAGCGTGACAAGATGATTAAGACATTACGATCAGATCGTGGTGGTGAATATTTGAGCCACGAGTTTCAGGATTATCTGAGAGAAAATGGAATTCTCTCACAACTTACCGCTCCTTACACACCACACCAAAACGGTGTCTCCGAAAGGAGAAACAGGACCTTGTTAGACATGGTTAGGTCTATGATGAGTGAGACTCAACTTCCAAAATCGTTTTGGGGATATGCCTTAGACAGAACGGCATGCCTTCTAAATAGGGTACCGTCTAAATCTGTTCAGACCACACCATATGAGATATGGAGTGGTAAGAGACCCAACCTGAGTTACCTCAGGGTATGGGGATCGCCAGCTTATGTCAAAGCGTTGACATCAGACAAGCTTAGTGCTAAGAGTACTAAATGTCTATTTGTGGGGTATCCTAAAGGTGCTAAGGGATACTACTTCTACTCCATGAAAGAACACAAAGTGTTTGTGTCAAAGAATGATGAGTTCCTTGAGAAGGATTTGATCTCTCAAGGAGGCAGTGGGAGTAAGATTGATCTTGAAGAAGTGCAAGATCCACAAGAACAGATTGAGGAACCCAAGTCTGCTCCGCAGGCGACGTTCTCCAATGGATAAGTAAACACACAACTCCGTAGATCTACTAGGGTCATCCATCCACCTGAGAGGTACGGGTTTGTGATTGAGAATCAGCAAACTGTTGAGGATGATGAACCAAGTGACTACGAGGAGGCGGTCAAAGATGTTGACTCCTCTAGATGGCTTGAAGCCATGGAATCTGAAATGGATTCGATGTATCAGAACAAGGTATGGACTTCGTTCCTAAACCGCAAGGAATAGTTCCTATCGGAAATAAATGGGTCTTTAAAAGAAAGACTGAAGCAGATGGCAACGTTCAGACCTACAAAGCTAGGTTGGTGGTGAAAGGGTATCGTCAAAGACAAGGAGTTGACTATGATGAAACTTTCTCACCAGTTGCCATGATCAAATCTATTAGGATCATGCTTGCAATAGCAGCATACCACGACTATGAAATTCGGCAAATGGATGTCAAGACCGCCTTCTTGAATGGGTTCTTGAAGGAGGAAGTGTACATGACACAACCTGAAGGCTTTGAAATCAAAGATCAGGAGCATATGGTATGCAAACTACAAAGGTCAATATATGGGCTAAAGCAAGCATCAAGGAGTTGGAATATACGTTTTAATGAAGTCGTTAAGAGTAATGGTTTTATAAAGAACGAGGATGAACCTTGTGTTTACAGGAAGGTTAGTGGGAGTAATGTCGTCTTCCTAGTGCTTTATGTAGATGACATATTGCTAATAGAAAATGACATCCCCACATTAAAAATAATGAAAGAGTGGCTTTCAGATAACTTCACCAAGAAGGATTTGGGAGAGGCAGCCTTTATACTTGGTATAAAGATCTATAGAGATAGATCCAAGAGGCTGCTGGGTTTATCTCAATCCACGTACGTTGACAAGATGCTAAAGAGGTTTAGCATGGAAGGGTCGAAAAGGGGTTTTCTTCCTGTCAGTCGTGGGGTACACCTATCAAGGGCTATGTGTCCTAAGTCACAGCCTGAGAAGGATCACATGAGTGGAATTCCATAAGCTTCGGGTATTGGATCCATCATGTATGCCATGATATGTACGAGACCAGATGTCTAATATGCTTTAAGAATTATGAGCAGATACCAGTCAGACCCTGGAGAGGGTCACTGGACAGCAGTCAAAACCATCCTTAAATACTTAAGAAGAACTAAGGATGCGTTTCTGGTCTATGGTGGGGTTAATGTGCTAACAGTGAAAGGGTTCACGGAAGCCAGCTTTCAAAGTGACAAAGATGACTGTAAGTCACAATCAGTGCTCGTATTCACCTTAAATGGTGGGGCAGTATATTGGAAGAGTTCCAAGCAGGATACTAAAGCAGATTTAACGACAAAAGCTGAATACATAGCTGCTTCAGAAGCGGCTTAGGAGGCCGTGTGGATTAAGGAAGTTCATTTCTGAACTAAGGGTGGTTCCAAGCGTGGATGAGACCATACAGTTGCTTTGCGACAACACTGGAGCCATTACGCATTCAATGGAACCTAGGTCTCATCAAAGATCTAAACACGTGCTCCGCAGATATCACCTAATTAAAGTAATCAATGATAGAATGGATGTAAAGAAGGATTATATTCCCACAGACGATAACCTGGCCAATTCTCTGACAAAGGCTGTTTCTCAGAGAAAACATAATAGTGATTATGAGGCTTTAGGTATACGACTTAGGTTTGATTGGCTCTAGGCCAAGTAGGAGCTTGTTAGTATATGGGTGTCCTAGAGATAATCTTTTGATTAAATAAAGGACACTAGATGTAGAACTTTATTTGTCGCAAATAAATGAAAGAAATAGTTATTCAGTTTCATATTATGTCTCGATATTATTGTTAATATTATATGAACGAACTGGATAAACCCCTTGGAATATAACAAGTATCTCTTGAGTATCTGTGATGATATCACGATCATGAGGATTCAAGGATATTGCATGTCTATTCCTAATTATATGTTCCTAGTCTAGAGACACTGAGTTTGGGGATCAGTGATCTCGGGTAAGACTAGTACGACTTATCTTCTTGTATATGGATACAAGGTAAAAATCTCATGAGCTGCAGATATGGAGATATCTTAGCTAAATTCGTGGGTAGACCTATAAGAGTATAGCTCGCACTGAACAGACCCAAAAAGAGACTCTATGAGGAAATCTCACAGATAGTGTCAATAGAGTAATCTCTTTATGTTAGGTATGTCTTTCCTTAGACCAGAAGTTATTACCTAGATTGTGTTCTTGAAGGCATGTTTTGATTGTATGCCTCGTCTGCCTGAAACATGGAGACTCATAGGTATACTGTTGGGTGTGTCCTTAAAGGGCACAGGGCTAGGGTAATAAGCTGAAGGAATTCGTCAAATCTCTGTGAGAGATTAGGTTATCTGTAAACCGGAGAAATCGGGATGACATTTACAGGGACTCGGGAATCTATGCATAGTAAAAGAGATCATGAGATTATTTGCCTTTAGAGTCAGTAAATTGAAGATTCCCTATTTCGAATAAAGCTTACCCTAAACCGCAGGGGTTGATACATTTCCTTACCCTAGGTTAATGGGAAGATAACCGAGACGAAGGGAAATACATACGGTAACCAAATATGTGTAATAGGATGATCAAGTCATTAATCTGACTAGTTCTGGGGCAACAAAGCATTGCTAGTGCTCTGTGTTATAATTAATTGGGTTATGGGCTTGTTGAGCCCAAGCCCAATTATGTCAGAAGCTAAGTTGGACCTAATGGGTCACACACTAACACCTTGTAGTCATGATGAACTAGCTTTAAAGGTATTGGGCCTAATAATGGTTGTTAGCCCAAGAAGCTGTTTGGAAGCCCACCTAAATGGGTGGAGGGTGCATGGAGCTTAGTAAAGGGCTTGGATAGTCAAAGCCATTACTAATTAATTTAATTAGATAAATTATAATCAAACATTTGAATTTCGAATTTTGAATTTGAAATTTGAATTTTGAAATTTGAATTTGGAATTTGAATTTTGAAATTTGAATTTTGAATTTGAAATTTGAAATTTGAAATTTGAATTTTGAAATTTGGATTTGCAATTTGAATTTTGAAATTCGAATTTTGAATTTGAAATTTGAAATTTTGAATTTTGAATTTGAATGTTTGAACATTTGAATTCAAGTGTTTGAATTCTAATTTGAATTGGCTATGAAAAGTTATTTCATAATAAAAGGATAAGATGAGATCTTTTGGAATATTCCCTGCAACAAGAAAAAGATATTTGATCTTATCCAATGATGAAGTGGTGCGCAAATTTGAATTCAAAGTGAGTGTCATTTTGTCATCTAAATGTACTACTATTCTGATTTGGTTGGTTAAGATAATCAGTGAGTTAGTTGATTCAAAATTTGAATGCAACTACTCAATGTATCTGGACTCAAAATAGGACAAAATGGGGCGAATGATATGGTTGTTCATGTGATGATGATTAGGTCAGAATATTGAAAGCATAATGACCTAATCTTATAAGGATTCAAATGCAAGGTGGTTAGCAATTTTGAATTGCAAACAAATCCTTGATTCCCTCCAACCATGCGCATATTTGGTGGGATTTTCAAGTAAGAAAATCTTATCATTCCATCCTACTAATTAACCTACATTGTGCGCACAAAGGGTCCAATTATTCACCTTAGGGTTTTTCACAAAACCTAGCCTACACTCTTTCATCTCATGCACCATTCTGTAGGGTAGTACACTACACTTTTCCAAACAGAATACCTAGTCTCCACCTTCACCACTTGTGCGCATAGCAAGCCTCACTGTGGTGTTCATCTGGTGGCTTTCAAGAAGGAGTTCTTGCATCATTGACGAACGGTGGTGTGGATCACCATTAGAGGGTTTGAACCCTTCAAGCCTGACAATTGATCTCCCTGAATGATCAGGCCAAAAACAAGGTAACATCATGTTGTCTTAAAGCATGAACCCATGTGTGCATGTATGTTTCCGCAGTAAAAATTTTGTTTTTACACCTTACATGCGTCGGCCTTCAAAGGCGAGTTTACTTTCAAGTGGTATCAGAGCCCGGTTGCTTTACCATCGGCGGGTGATGGTACCTTGTTTGTGAAAGGAGTTTTTCACGTTCAAAATCTTTAAAGGGTTAAAGTTTAAATTCTGCATATGGATTTTGAATCACAAATCCTTTAAGGTGTTAAAGTTTTTGTTTTTATGTACATGTAAATTTGATTCTGTGTTCGTAAAACATTATGCATCATGGTTTAGTTTCTTTTTCTTTATGAAAGTTTTAAAAGGAACACCCTTTTTGAAAGGGCAGATTCGGCCATGGAGGGTACTAAGAGTACCTTGAATGATTTCTTATTTTTCTCCATGAATTGTGTCATGTTTATATGCATGAAATTTTGTGACAAAATTTATCATATAGTCTACTATATGGTTTGGCCATGAAGGGTTTGTGGCTACATGCATGGTTTAATTTTATTTTCTTTAAGAAAGAATTAACAAAATTTGAATTAAAATTGTTTTTAAATTCGGCCAATTGAGAAATTTAAGAATATGAATCTTGCTACTATTTTGATGTTTAAATGTTAAATGTCAAAATATAAGTGAAAATATTATGTGATAATATAATGTTTGTGTTTGCAAGTTTTGAACTTTTCAGGTACAAACTAGAAGGGGATGGTCATGGTGCCCGGATTTAAATTTTTGAATTTTAA
Organism: Gastrolobium villosum; assembly: GCA_032173675.1. Taxonomy (NCBI): domain Eukaryota; kingdom Viridiplantae; phylum Streptophyta; class Magnoliopsida; order Fabales; family Fabaceae; genus Gastrolobium; species Gastrolobium villosum. Next base: position 42,021 of record JAVKPL010014619.1, read on the forward strand.
ATTAATGTGTAATCGCACCTTTTAATTTACAAGTGTATTTGCAATTTAATTTTTGTAATTTTGTCCCTCCAAAGATGTTTTGGAGTTTCTTTAATTATGTGTAATTAGAGAAATAGGCTAGTGGCGTATAGACGACAAGCGGTCGTAGCTTAAAGAAGCAAAATGGACAAAAGCGCGAGCACCATGACTATCTTAATATAAACTATTTATATGCATGTATGATTAGAACGTCTAGTATGCATGAATTGGGCAAACCGCGTTTTGTATGGCTATTATGTTTGTCTAATAGCGACTAGTGTATACCGATAGATGTTTGACATAGGTTACGACTAGCATGATAACTTACAACATGCGTTTGATGAGACCTAATTAACCCTAAAATAAAAGGAACCCTTAAAAGGAATAAAAAATTAAGCGTATGATTACCTCCCACCACCAATGCTACTCAAACATCTTCTACATAGTGGTGCTCCACAACTCAGTTGGCACCCGCTGTTTCGTTGAGCTAGAGTAGTGTTAGGAGTGTAAGACACTTAGGGTGCTGGTTTAATGGTTAACTAAGACATAAGTTGCAGGCACAGCCGGGCTTATGTGCTTAGGGTAATGGTGCTAGGTTGGTTGCATGAGATGCACCACTAAGTGACAAAGAGTTGTCAACCTAAAGTTAAGAGAGGGTATGAGATACTGTTGATAAAGATCAACCCATTATTTAAATTAATCTTGCGGTCTCAGACGGAGATTAAAATAAATAATCGCACTCTTAATCCCACTAAGGTAAAATCTAAAAGTAGATTAACCCTAAGTCAAATAGTAAGGGTCATTGACTTAGATAAAATAGTGGGAATGGAAAATTATTTAAAATCTTTAATAATTTTCTGTTAACTACATAACAGTATATTAACTAAAATCATATTTACGTCTTTTTTAGCTTTTAGTATGACTAATCAACTATCACTGCATTCAATTCTCGATATGAATGAACTGACCAGTTCAAATTTTATGGACTGGTATCGGAACTTAAGAATTGTTCTTAAGACCGAAAAGATAGTTTATGTCCTTGACACTGCTTTGCCTATTGCGCCTAAGGAAGGGGAAGATGGGTTCACGGAATTTGATTTCGAAACCCTCAAGCAACACATGGATGATAATGTGTTGGCTTGTTGCATCATGTTGGCATCCATGTCGCCTGAACTGCGTAAACAGCACGAGCATATGGATGCCCCCTCTATTATCATGCATCTCAAAGAGTTGTATGATATTAAAGGCAGACATGAGAGGTATGAGACCTTTAAGGAATTGAACCTGTGCAAGATGACTGAAGGCATGTGTTTTAACCGCCATGTACTGAAGATGATGGCACTCATTGAGAAGCTAGAGGGTCTAAGGTTCACAATGGATGTTGAATTAATTAATGACTTAGTTCTATCATCTCTTCCTCCTTCTTTCAGTGAATTCATAATGGATTACAACATGCATGGGATGCTTGTGAGCTTGCCAAAGTTGTTAAGGATGTTAACGACTGCTGAAATGTCTATCAAGAAGGATGAGACACAAGCTCTTATGATTGGTGGGCCTGAAAGGGCCATGGGTAAGGGCAAGGAGCTTGCAAAAGGCAACTCCCTTAAGTCCAAAGGAAAACCCAATAAGAAAAAGGGAAAAAAGAAAGGTAAGGGAGCACCCAAGGACAAAAGCGAAGCTGTGTGCTTCCATTGTGGCAAATACGGCCATTGGAAAAGGAATTGTCCAGACTACCTGAAGAGTGTGAAGGAGCATGGTGATGCTTCAACCTCAGGTATTCATATGATTGAGATAAATTGTTCTTATGCTAATCCGACTTCATAAGGTATTGGATACCGGTTATGGTTTTTATAATCTGCAATGTATTGCAGGTGCTTAGAAGCCTAGAAGATTGGAGAAGAATGAGGTGGACCCCGCGCAGGTGATGAAGCAAGAGTTGTTGCTCATACTGGTGCAGATATCGACCTCATTAGCCTATGGGCACCTTATTGCATTTGAATAATTGTCTTTATGTTCCCGGCATTTCTGGAAATATTATTTCTTGTTTAGAACAAGATGGTTTTGCTTTAACTATTAAGGATGGTACATTTTCTATCATTTTGAATGATATTGTTACGGTACGCTTCTTTAATTAATGGCTTGTATGTTTTGGAAATGGGAACTAAAGTGCTCAATGAAGATGTGAAATGACCTAGGATAGATAATCAATCCTATCTTTGGCACTATAGACTAAGGCACATAAATGAAACAAGATTGTCTAGGATACATAGAGATGGATACCTGGACTCCAAGGATTTGGAATCCTATGGACAGTACGAATCTTGTCTAGCTGGGAATATGATTCGTCAATACCCAAAGGGCTTGAGATTCATAGGAATTGTGAGTTATTAGAACTCATTCACTGTGATTTATGTGGCCCAATGTATATTGTGGCTAGAGGAGGAAAATCCTATTTCATTCACTGATGAAGTAGAGAAACGGCGTGGCAAGATGGTTAAGTCATTGCGATCAGATCGTGATGGCGAATATTTGAACCATGAGTTTCGGGATTATCAGAGAGAAAATAGAATTCTCTCGCAGTTTACTGCACTTAACACACCACACCAAAATGGTGTCAGGAGAAACAAGACTGTGTTAGACATGGTTAGGTCTATAATGAGTTAGACTCAACTTCCAAAATTGTTTTGGGGATATGCCTTAGACATAGTGACATAACTTTCTAAATAGGGTACCGTCTAAATCTGTTCAGACCACGCCATATAAGATATGGAATGGTAAGAGACCCAACCTGAGTTACGTCAGGGTATGGGGATCACCAGCTTATGTCAAAGCGTTGGCATCAGAAAAGCTTAGTGCTGAGAGTACTAAATGTCTATTTGTGGGTATCCCAATGTTCTAAGGGATACTGGTTTCACTCCAGGAATGCTGAGTTCCTTGAGAAGGATTGGATCTCTCAAGGAGGCAGTGGGAGTAAGATTGGTCTTGAAGAAGTGCAAGATCCACAAGAACAGATTGAGGAACCCGAGTCTACTCCGCATGTGACGTTCTCCAACGGAGAAGTAAACACACAACTCCGTAGATCTACGAGGGTCATCCATCCACCTGAGAGGTGCGGGTTTTTGATTGAGAATCAGCAAACTGTTGAGGATGATGAACCAAGTAACTACGAGGAGGCGGTCAAAGATGTTGACTCCTCATGATGGCTTGAAGCCATGGAATCTGAAATGGATTCGATGTATCAGAACAAGGTATGGACCTTGGTTCCTAAACCGCAAGGAATAGTTCCTATCGGAAATAAATAGGTCTTTAAAAGAAAGACTTATGCAGATGGCAACGTTCAGACCTACAAAGCTAGGTTAGTGGTGAAAGGTTATCGTCAAAGACAAGGAGTTGACTATGATGAAACTTTCTCACCAGTTGCCATAATCAAATCTATTAGGATCATGCTTGCAATAGCATCATACCACGAATATGAAATTTGGCAAATGGATGTCAAGACCGCTTTCTTGAATGGGTTCTTGAAGGAGGAAGTGTACATGACACAACCTGAAAGCTTTGAAAACAAAGATCAGGAGCATATGGTATGCAAACTACAAAGGTCAATATATGGGCTAAAGCAAGCATCAAGGAGTTGGAATATACGTTTTGATGAAGTCGTTAAGAGTAACGGTTTTATCAAGAACGAGGATGAACCTTGTGTTTACAGGAAGGTTAGTGGGAGTAATGTCATCTTCCTAGTGCTTTATGTAGATGACATATTGCTAATAGGAAATGACATCCCCACATTAAAATAACGAAAGAGTGGCTTTCAGATAACTTCACCATGAAGGATTTGGGAGAGACAGCCTTTATACTTGGTATAAAGATCTATAGAGATAGATCTAAGAGGCTGCTGGGTTTATCTCAATCCACGTACGTTGACAAGATGCTAAAGAGGTTTAGCATGGAAGGGTCGAAAAGGGGTTTTCTTCCTGTCAGTCATTGTTTGATGTATCTCACATGGGAAATGGATCCTCTCATATGAAAAAAAAATGATACGATCATGTGAGATGATCATAATCATAAAAAGGTAAATCAATGATTATGATTTATAACTACTTATTTGAATTTTGTTTCTCTCTTCTTTTATTACTTAATTAATCAATCTTTGTATGACTATGATTCTCTATCTCACCATGTCATTTTTTTTTCCAAATGAGAGAATCTGGATCCATCTCACACCTGATGTGCCTTAAAAAAATTATAGGTGGCGGCTGTCACATGGCAGTATTTGCTCCACTCTCATTGTTTGTTATTGATTCATTTTGTTATGATTCTTACTTGGTTACTAATTTTACAAAATCAATACTAAAATTAAGGATCAATTGATTCTAATTGAATATAAATTAGTGACAATTTTGATTAAGAGATAAAAGAATATAAAAAAGAGAAAGATTATACTTACAACCTTTTATTTTTACAATCTCTTACAACTATATCTTAACACCATTGATTTCCACCAATCAACGGTTATCATTTATTGTGAATTTATAATTAATTAATGAGTTTAATTTTTAAAAATCATAACCGTTGATTGGCAGAAATCAACGGTGTTAAGATATGGTTGTAAGAGGTTATAAAAATAAAAGGTTGTAAGTATGACCCTTAACTATAAAAAATACTAAATGACAGAGAAAGAAAAAATTTAATAACATTGAATATGGATTACGTGATAGACTCAATTAAGATTAGCTCAACCTACAAAGCACGGATACGTGACTTTTAAAAAAATTTGTGTGTCGGACACGTGTCCGACACGAACACGTTCCGACACGCGTCCTGTAAGAACCCGCACCCCTAATTAAGGAGATTAATTTAATAAATGTGATAATTATAAAATAATTACATAATTTACCCTAATAATTATTATGAGACTCTAATAATTATAGTAATTGGGTAATAATGCTGAAAGTCGCTTTTCGGGCGAAAAGTGCAAATACCGGTTCTGCTACCCGTTATAAATGTGTACTGGTGAAGTATCCCGAAAAATTATAATAAGTGTAATATAATTACTAGAATAATATGTATGACTTGTAAAACAAGTTTCAAGTCAAAATAATGAGAACTGGTGCCAGAACTGATACTGGCTATGGAAAAGCGTGTACCGGAATGGTGCTCCGAAAAATAAAATAAAAATATGACAAATCTTAGAAAAATGAGTAGGTTAAGATTCCAAAGTTTGTGATTAAAATATTTTGCGTAGCTATTAAGGCTAATACTGCGCGTTAAGACTTAAATGCCTATTTATACATTAGTTGGCACGATTTTCTAGGTCATTGTGCAGCCACTCTACGTGTAACTTGGAGGCCAGCTGCTGCCACCACCTTTCCTTAGCCTCCCATGCTTGTTTTGTGCAAAGTCTTCATCTTTTCTTCTTTGTTTCACCATCTAAACACTTGGTTGAGGGTGTGTGAGCTTTGTGAAAAGGGTGAGTGCTCCATTCTAAGTTGTGGTTGTTGTTGGTGAGGTGTTGAGGGGCTGAGTTGGTGTCTCTTGGTGAGAGCTCTTGTTCTTGGCTTGTGAACTATAAAGTGTCAACCTTTGTGAAGAAAGAATCTACCTTGTGGAACCATTTTCGTGTTCTGAGTTTGGTCGGATTTAAGGAGCCATTTGGGAGCTCCCAAGGCACTTTGTGCTGCTATTTTGAGCTTGGGGTAAGTTCCCTATCATGATCATGGGTTTTAATGCTTTAAAACTGGAGTCTTTGCATGCTAATGGTTAAAATGAAGTAATCAACACCTGAGTGAACTTGTATATGCTTAAAAATGGATCCTTGGACGTGTTTAAGTGTTAAAAGTTGGACCTTTGGGCTGGATATTCACGAAATGCAGATTTAATGATATATTATTGGTCCATAACAGATTGTGATACTGATGTGTTTGGACTTTGAGAGTGGTTGGACTCTTGGCTAGGATTGATTGCTTGCAAGGTAAGCTTTCGTGTCCTCGGTTTAGCCATGTTGTGGTTCCACCATGTCCCATGGGGATGTGGTTTATGCATGCTGTGTTACATGCTTTTGATGTTTTGGAAATGCTGTTGAGCGTTATATGCAATGTGCTGTTATGATATGCATGTGAGTCCACCTATACGGTAAGCCTGAGTATGTGGTACATACAATAGGGTGAGGTTGTGGGTGAGGTGTAAGCGGTGTTCCTTGTACTTACTATGTGGGTAATAGACGTATTCCTGCATTTCTCTGGCTAGTAGAATAGTGATAACTCATATAGCATGGATATCTATTGCACTGCATACTTTTGGAACTTATACTGAAAAGTACTGCTTTTAGAACTTATATTGCACATGTAAGTGAGCTTGGGGTGGAAGATCCTTGAGGACCCCTTGTCTTACTGAGATTTCTTGTTAGAGATCCCACCCCACGTTTGGGGATGCTTATTTCATGTTCGGTTAACCCTGGGGTTGAGACCTCGGGTGGCAGGAGGCCAGAGTTGAGTTAGACATTGTTGTACATGCTGACATGACTGGATATTGGCTGCTGTTTATGTTTTCTGCTATTATTATGACATTTTAAGTTGAGACTGATGTTGGGCATTGTTTCCTTATTTGGTGAGCATGGGATTTGTCCATGCCACATAGATTTGAGTATGTCTTGTTTAAATTAAAGTTGTATTATTGTATCAGGATTTTGGTCCAGGCTATGTGTTGTAGTCCTGTGACTTAGATACTCACTTTATATTTATATATGAGGTATTCAGATAGCGGTCTTGCAATTTACATACAGGCGTTATTTTTATGAAATTCATTAAGTAATCAACTTGGCTAAGGTTAATGACGTCATAATTGAATTAAAGAAAAAGTTGTTCCGCATTTTAATTAAGCGTGGCTTAATACGATAGTATGTTAACAAACCGGGTTAACACGCGTTATTATATTTTATGTTATCAGAGCACTTTCTAGGGAAAAGCCTGTATGTATTGCAATAACTTAGGATGTTTCGTTGCGTGTCTATCTTGTGTTCTCTCTGATTGGTGTGTAGTATGATAATGCATATGTGACCACATGGCGTGGGCCTGATCAACTCATTCTTTGTGTAACTTGTGCAGAGTCATGGTGCAGCCAAGGAGGAACCAGGGTACGAGTGGGGATCAACCTGATCTTGTCCTAGCTGCATTGGCTGAGATACAGGCGGCCCGACTAGCCGACCAGGAGGCCACGAGGCTGGCAAACCAGGCTATGCTGGACGCCATGAGAGAGGCGAACAGGAGAGCCACTGCAGATATTCTGGAGGAAAATTGGATGGCAAACATGACGATGATGAGGGTCATATTGGAGGAGCTGAGGGCTGGTCCTGCTGTTGGCCAGCGTCCTCCACCACCTCCACCGCCACCATCGCCTCCGCCTCCACCTAGTCACCAGGAGGACACCTAGAGTCAGATGGGTGAGGGTAGCCACTTGACGGGGGCTATGCAGGTCGTTCCTTTTTTGTTGAGGATCGTGATCAGATTGACCGCCGGCTGAATGCTTTCCGCAAGCATAAGCCACCCACTTTTGATGGATCTTATGATCCTATTGCTGCTGTAGATGGCTCCAGGCCCTGGACAAGATATTCAGGGTGATGCAGTGCACCGAGCCACAAAAGCTGATGTTCGCCACGTACATGCTGGAGGGCGATGCCCATGAGTGGTGGACGAACACTTCCCATGTGTTCGAGATGCAGGGGCTCGTGATGACATGGTCGTTCTTTCAGGATTGCTTCCTTAGTCGATACTTCCCATATGATGCGCAGGAGAGGAAGCAGGGAGAGTTCGACAGGTTGGTGCAGGGCTCGTTGTCTATTGATGAGTACCTGGCCAAGTTCAATGAGCTGGTCAATTTTGCTCATTTTCATATGATGAGGCCGACTCCCATTTTCTTAGCTGCTAAGTTTCGTAGGGGACTTAATGAGGACATTGCTGATCACCTTGCTAGTTCTGCTTCGAGAGACTTCGGGGCTCTGGTACAGCAGTGTCGTGACATTGAGGATTTTTGCAACGCGAGTAAGGCCAAGAAGGCCAAGATTGAGGTGCAACAGGGTACTGGTGGTTCCACTTCCTGGAGAGATAGGAAGTTTGGGAACAAGGGAAAGGAAAACAATTGGCGGCTAAGCAAGCGCCAAATCAGTTCAAGAGAACTTCTGCTCAGGGGATTACAGCGAGACCTCCTTCTCCTAGATGCTCGGGATGCGAGAAGTCACATTTTGGGCCGTGTTCTACAGGTCGGTTGATATGTTTCCAGTGTGGCAAGGGGGCGACTATTCCAGAGATTACCTGTCGGCAATGGCGAGAGCTGCTGTAGTGCAGGCAATTCCCTTACAGATGGTTCCTACAGTGGCACCAACAGTGCCACATGTTACTGGGCGTGTGTACACCCTTGATCGTCAGCCGTCGGATAGAGCTCCGAACCTTGTCAGAGGTACTGTTACCATTAGTGGTTCAGTAATTGATGTGTTATTTGATTCCGGGGCTACGCACTCGTTTGTTGCTACCCCGATTGCTGTTGGGCTTGAGTTGCCCATTGCTGTGCTTTCTCCACCAATGCGGGTGACCGCCGCCACCGGAGAAAAATGTTTGACCTCCATTGTCCATCGCGATGTAGCGTTTTAGTGGGATGGCCGTGATTTCTCGGTAGATCTGATAGGATTGCCGATGGCCAACTTGGAGATTATTCTAGGCATGGATTGGTTGTCCAGAAACTGTGCATTGATTGATTGTTGTGCCAAGAGAGTGGTGATGTCTCCGAGTGGGTCCGCAGCCATTTCCTCACCGTTCATTTCAGTCCTGCAGCCGAGGAGGGCCTTGAGAGCAGGGGCGTTTGGCTATGTCATGTTGGGATGTTTGGTGAGTGGGACACAGGAGGATCTCACTAGCATTCCTGTGGTGAGGGAATTCCTCGAGGTGTTTCCCGAGGAGATTCCTGAGTTTTCACCGCAGAGGGAGATAGAGTTCTCCATTGCCTTGTTGCCTGGTTTGGGGCCTATTTCATTAGCTCCATATCGGATGTCGCCACTGGAGTTGGCTGAGCTGAAAAAGCATATTGAGGATATTTCGGCGAAAGACTTTATTCGGCCGAGTGTGTCTCCTTGGGGAGCACCGGTCATATTCGTGAAAAAAAAAGACGGGACTATGCGATTGTGCACCGACTACAGGCAGTTGAACAAGGTGACAATCAAGAACAAGTATCCCCTTCCACACATTGATGATTTGTTGGATCAGCTCAGGGGTGCTTGCGTGTATTCGAAGATTGATCTCCAGTCTGGATACCATCAGATTCGGGTAAAGCCGGAGGATGTCCCTAAGACTGCGTTTCGCTCGAGATACGGTCATTATGAGTATTTGGTGATCCCGTTTGGACTCACCAATGCACCCGCAGTGTTCATGGACTACATGAACAGGATCTTCCAGCCGTACCTGAATCAGTTTGTGATCATCTTCATTGACGACATCTTGATTTACTCCAAGACAGAGGAGGAGCATACTGAGCACTTGAAGATTGTGTTGCAAGTGTTGAGAGAGAAAAAGTTATATGCAAAGCCGTCGAAATGTGAGTTTTGGCTCAAGTCGGTGAGATTTCTGGTTCATGTGATTTCCGCGGATGGAGTTGCAGTTGATCCTGATAAGATTGAGGCCGTGATGGATTAGGAGAGGCTCAAGACGGTTACGGAAGTGAGAAGCTTCTTAGGTTTGGCAGGTTACTACAGGAGGTTCATTGAGGGATTCTCCAAGATGGTGTTACCGATGACTCGCCTTACCCGAAAGGAGACTCCATTTGTGTGGACACATGAATGTGAGGAGTGCTTCCAGGAGTTGAAGGAGAGACTGACTATTGCTCCTGTGTTGGTCCTTCCTGATCCTGCGAAGCAGTTTTAGTTATATTGCGATGCCTCTGGCAAGGGGCTAAGTTCTGTGTTGATGCAGAAAGGGAAAGCTGTTGCTTATGCTTCGAGGCAGTTGAAGCCTCATGAGGAGAACTACCCGATTCACGACTCGGAGTTGGCTACTATTGTTTTTGCTTTCAAGATTTGGAGGCATTACCTGTATGGCATGAAGTTTGCTGTATTCAGTGACCACAAGAGTTTGAAATATATGTTTGACCATAAGGAGTTGAACATGAGATAGAGGAGATGGATGGAGTTCTTGAAGGACTACGACTTTGAGTTGAGGTGCCATCCTGGCAAGGCCAATGTGGTAGCTGATGCTTTGAGCCGAAAATCCGTGAGCTTATCCAGCTTGATGATGAGCGACTATGATGTGATAGAAAAGTTCTGAGACATGAGAGTGAACTCCTTATTTGGGGTCGAACTTCTCAAGATGGAAACAGCAGAGGTGATTAATGAGTTAATGGAAAAGATTAAAGAGGCGCAAGTGCAAAGAAAGAGCCTTGATTATGTGAAGAACCAAGACGGTGTGTCTTGGAATGAGGATGGATTGATGTTGTTCCAAAAGAGGTTGTAATCCCTCGAGGGCCATTGAATGAGGAGGTTATGGCAGAGGCTCATAAGGGCTAGTTTACTATGCACCCTGGTGCTACAAAAATGTACCAGGACTTAAAAAGAAACTTTTGGTGGCCAGGCATGAAGAAAGACATAGCGGTTTACGTGTCCAAGTGTCTTATATGTCAGAAAGTGAAGATTGAGCACCAAAAACCGTCTGGTAAGCTTCAACCTCTTGAGATTCCACAGTGGAAGTGGGAGAGAATTTCCATGGACTTCGTGGTGGGGTTGCCGAAGACTCAGGCGGGTTGTGATTCTATCTGGGTCATTGTGGACAGGCTGACGAAGTCTGCCCATTTTCTTCCAGTGAAGGTGAGCTTCACTACATAGCAGTTGGCCAAGCTATATGTCCGCGAGATTGTGAGGCTTCACGGGTTGCCCGAGAGTATCATCAATGATTGGGACGCGAAGTTCACATCTCGGTTCTGGGAGGCGCTGCAGGGAGCTTTTGGTACACAGTTGAGATTGAGTACCTCCTATCACCCTCAAACTGATGGACAGACTGAGCGGACCATCCAGACATTGGAGGACATGTTGAGGGCTTGCACGTTGGAGCAGGGTTCAGCATGGGATAGGTACCTTCCGTTGGTGGAATTTTCGTACAACAGTTTTCATGCTAGCCTGGGCATGGCACCCTACGAGGCACTGTATAGTAGGAGGTGTCGGACTCCTACCTGCTGGTCTGAGGTTGGAGAAAAAGAGCTTTTTGGCTTGGACTTTGTCCAAGATACTACCCAGCAGATCCAGATGATCAGCGAAAAGTTGAAGCACGCGCAGAATCGCCAGAAGAGTTATTATGATGTCAAGCATCGTCCACTGGAGTTCAATGAGGGTGAGCACGTGTTTGTGATACTTTCACCTGTCACCGGTGTTGGAAGAGAACTCGGAGTGAGAAAGTTGAGCCCGCGATTTATTAGGCCATACCAGGTCCTTGGTAGAGTAGGACCTGTTGCCTATCGACTTGCTTTGCCTCCGGACTTAGCCAACATCCACGACGTGTTTCACGTGTCTCAGCTTCGAAGGTACATAGCGGATCATTCGCATGTGGTGCAACCGGATGATGTAGAGGTTCGGGAGAACCTAAAGACTCCCGTCGGACCACTCAAGATTCTCGATCGAGGCAAGAAGCAGCTTAGAAGCAAGACTATTCCGATGGTCAAAGTGTAGTGGACTGGACGTAGTCCCGAGGAGTGTACATGGGAGCGAGAGGACAAGCTTCTCCGGCAGTATCCCGACTTTCGAGACATATATGTTTCTGATTTTTAGGACAAAATCCTTAAAAAGGTGGGGTGAATGTAAGAACCCGCACCGCTAATTAAGGAGACTAATTAAATAAATGTGATAAATAGAAAATAATTGTATAATTGACCCTAATAATTATTATGAGGCTCTAATAATTATAGTAATTGGGTAATAATAATGAAAGACGTTTTTCGAGCGAAAAGCGCAGATACCGGTTCTGCTACCCGGTATAAATGCGTACCGGTGAAGTATCCCGGAAAATTATAATAAGTGGATGATAATTACTAGAATAATATGTAGGACATGTAAAACAAGTTTCAAGTCAAAATAATGAGAACTGGTGCCAGAACTGATATTGGCTATTGAAAAGCGCGTACCGAAAAGGTGCTCCGAAAAATAAAATAAAAAAATGAAAAATCTTAGAAAAATGAGTATGTTAAGATTCCAAATTTTGGGATTAAAATCTTTTGCGTAGCTATTAAGGCTAATACTGCGCGTTAGGACTTAAATGCCTATTTATACATTAGTTGGCACAATTTTCTAAGTCATTGTGCAGCCACTCTACATGTAACTTGGAGGCCAGCTGCTGCCACCAGCTTTCCTTAGCCTCCCATGCTTGTTTTGTGCAAAGTCTTCATCTTTTCTTCTTTGTTTCACCATCTAAACACTTGGTTGAAGGTGTGTGAGCTTTGTGAAGAGTGTGAGTGCTCCATTCTGAGTTGTGGTTGTTGTTGGTGAGGTGTTGAGGGGCTGAGTTGGTGTCCCTTGGTGAGAGCTCTTATTCTTGGTTTGTGAGCTATAAAGTGTCAACCTTTGTGAAGAAAGAATCTACCTTGTGGAACCATTTTCGTGTTCTAAGTTTGGTCAGATTTGAGGAGCCATTTGGGAGCTCCCAAGGCACTTTGTGCTGCTGTTTTGAGCTTGGGGTAAGTTTCCTATCATGATCATGGGTTTTAATGCTTTAAAAGTTGAGTCTTTGCATGCTAATGGTTAAAATGAAGTAACCAACACCTGAGTGAACTTGTATATGCTTGAAAATGGATCCTTGGACGTGTTTAAGTGTTAAAAGTTGGACCTTTGGACTGGATATTCACGAAATGCAGAAACTGCATTCTATCGTGAAATATCCAGATATTTGTCAAGCAGATATCCGGATATTGGATATCCGGATATGGGGATCTGGATATCCGGATATTGTATATCCGGATATGGTCAGTAAGATATCCAGATATTGCATATCTGGATATTCCCCCGAGGAATATCCGGTTATTCTAGGATTTCGAAGAACAGTAGCTGCACTGTTCATACAGTAGGCTATTGGAGGTTTGTGGATCCTATATTAAGGAAGTTGGACTTCTATAATTAATGAACTAAGTCATAATCATGTGATTAAGGGCTTATGGCTTTGTTGGAAGTCTTAAGACGTAAAACGTAATGGAAAGGCGTGGTCTTTAAGTTGTATGCTTGTGGTGAATATTTAATGATATATTATAGGTCCATAACAGATTGTGATACTGCTGTGTTTGGACTTTGAGAGTGGTTGGACTCTTGGCTTGGATTGATTGCTTGCAAGGAAAGCTTTCGTGTCCTCAGTTTAGCCATGTTGTGGTTCCACCATGTCCCATGGGGAATGGTTTATGCATGCTGTGTTACATGTTTTTGATGTTTTGGAAATGTTGTGGAGCTGTTATATGCAATGTGCTGTTATGATATGCATGTGAGTCCACCTATACGGTAAGCCTGAGTATGTGGTACATACAATAGGGTGAGGCTGTGGGTGAGGTGCAAGCGGTGTTCCTTATACTTACTATGTGGGTAATAGACGTATTCCTGCATTTCTCTGGCCAATAGAATAGTGATAACTCATATGGCATGGATATTTGTTGCACTGCATACTTTTGGAACTTATACTGGAAATTACTGCTTTTAGAACTTATATTACACATGTAAGTGAGTTTGGGGTGGAAGATCATTGAAGACCCATTGTCTTACTGAGATTTCTTGTTAGAGATCTCACCCCACGTTTGGGACGCTTATTTCAGGTTCGGGTAACCCTGGGGTTGAGATCTCGGGTGGCAAGAGGCCAGAGTTAAGTTAGACATTGTTGTACATGCTGACATGACTGGATATTGGCTACTGTTTATGTTTTCTGCTATTATTATGATATTCTCTGTTGAGACTGATGTTAGGCATTGTTGCCTTATTTGGTGAGCATGGGGTTTGTCCATGTCACATAGATTTGAGTATGTCTTGTTTAAGTTAAAGTTGTATTATTGTATCAGGATTTTGGTCCAGGCTATATGTTGTAGTCCTGTGACTTAGATGCTCACTTTATATTTATATATGAGATATTTAGATAGCGGTCTTGCAATTTATATACAGGTGTTATTTTTATGAAATTGATTAAGTAATCAACTTGGCTAAGGTTAATAACATCATAATTGAATTAAAGAAAAAGTTATTCCGCATTTTAATTAAGCGTGGCTTAATACGATAGTATGTTAACAAACCGGGTTAACATGGGCTGTTACACGTCCGACACGCGGTCAATATTTGGGGATACGCGGTCAACGCTTGGACACGTTCCGACACGTTTTTCCGACACGCAAACAACTTTTTCGGACACACGGTCAACGCTCGGACACGTTTTTTTTTTTTAATCTTAATTTTATTTTGTTAACTAAATATAAAAGAAATAATTTATAAATTAGTTTTTTTCTTTTATGAAAATTTAACAAAGTACGGAAAATTATTTATATTTATATTTATGTTATGAAATTTAAATATTTGATTGTTTATATAACTTATTATGGACTCTCATATGTATTAAATATAAATTATATTATATATATTAAAATTTGTATTTAATATCAAAATATGTCCCAACGTGTCGAAATATGACATTTTTTAGAATTAACGTGTCGGCTTGTCGTGTTGTGTCGTGTCCCGTGTCTGTGTCTGTACATAATAGGGCACAACAACCACAAGGTACGCGGAACTGTTACAGCTTAATCCTTAACCTCGAGTTCAATATTTAATTGTGATAAAATTTGGTAAGGAGAATTTTGTTGCCTTTGTTATTCTATCTGGTTTGAAATAGATTTGTCAGAACCTACCAAATGATCTATACCAAAAAAAAAAAAAAAAAATCAGCACAACAATAATCTAAAAATCAATCAAAATATATAATTAAAATTATTTCTTTATAAATAAAATATACAAATTCCATACGTATCTTCCTAATATATTTTTTTATACAAAATCTTCCTAATATTACTAGTTAATATTTTTTCATATCTGTACTTATTTAAAATATAAATACATAAGTTATTTTTGTATATTTTACTTATATAAATGGGACATTTATCTACAAATATTAATCATTATTTGTTAATGATATTAACACGCTCGTTAAAATAAAAATTATTAAATGAGTCTCCCTAAAATATTATAATCTGTAATTAATTTTATATACCAACCAATTAATGTTACTATCAATTATTTTCACCGTTAGATCAATTATGTTGATCTAACGGTTATATTTATTTCCATCTTTGTATGGTTATGATTCCCCATATTTAAATTGAAAACATTAAATATGGGAAATCATAACCATACAGAGATAGAAATAAATATAAAATATTAAATATTTATTGGTGAACGGCTCATATCATGTCATATGACCTGATGTGATGAGATATGAATCCCCTTCAAATAGTAAATAATACAATTTATTATAAAGATATTCAATATCCAAATTTGAACATATGTAAATGCATTCAAAATAATTCAAATATATGAATATTAATTTCTTATGAAATTATCATGGAGTTTTCAATTGAGAACTGTTTTATCTTGGTGACAAATGTGTTTAGTCAAGTATTAGTGAGTTACTTTCGAATCTGGGTCTATGAATGAGATATTTTGAGGTTGTGCATCATCGTGCACTAATGGAAAATGACATTTGCGAAAATGGTAGTTTGTGTGCGCAGTAAGCTAGGTTAGGTAGCACGGACACGTACTTCTTTTAAAATTTTATCCGACTCGGACACGCGGTCAACATTTGGGGACACACGGTCAATTCTTCGACATGTTCTGACACGTTTTTCAGACACGTAGTCAACTTGTTCCGACACGCGGTCAAAGCTCAGACACATTTTTTTTTTTAATTTTAGTTTTATTTTTTTATTTTTTTTAATCTTAGTTTTATTTTGTTAACTAAATATAAAAGAAATAATTTATAAATTGATTTTTTTTCTGTTATGAAATTTGACATGAAAAATTAACAAAATACGAAAAATTATTTATATTTATATTTATGTTATGAAATTTAAATATTTGATTGGTTATATGACTATTATGGACTCTTATATTTATTAAATATAAATTATACCATATATATTAAAAAAATTATTTAATATCAAAACGTGTCCCAACGTATCGAAATATGACATTTTTTAGAATTACTGTGTCGGTGTGTCGTGTCCCGTGTCCGTGCATCATAGACAGTAAGTAAAAGAGATTACCTCAATACCTGTAAGACTGTAAGCCTAAGTCCAACTGTCTAGCTGTCAAAACATGATCATCATTAATAAAGGATTATCTTCCTTATTTGCACACTTTCGTTTTACGTTATCCTTTATTGGGGGCCTTCTAAAGTACGAGCTTCTCATAGGCCCATAACAAGAACTATAAAACCACATTTATACAGAAGAATGAATGGAGGGGATTCAAGAAAAAAAGACAACACCATGGTTAATTTCTTTGTTAAACCTTCCTCGATCTATTTTGTAATACTTTTTCTTTTTTTTATTCGGTCCTCTTGTAAAGTTGTGAAAGTGGATGAAATTTGCAATCAAACTCAAGACCCTATGTTTTGTTCAACACTTCTTAACTCAAATTCAGGTGGAGCAGTTGATGCAGATCTCAATAACCTTATTCAATCCACCATTGATGCAGTTCATATCGATGTTACCAACGCAATCTACCTAATGCGTTCGTTGATCTCGCAAAGTACTATTGATGTTGCAAGAGACCATTACACAAAATGTTTATCACGTTTCAATTACAACAAGGGTGCACTCGGGTATATTAAGACCATTCAAAAGAAGTTTAGATCAGGCGATTTCTTCGCTGTGTTGAGATATGCTTATGCAATTAGGGTCACTGTTCATGTTTGTAGTACAGGAAATTCACCATCAAATTTTCATGATACAACTGCACTTCCCAAATATGCTGATCAAGTGGAGAAGGAAGCTGAAATAATTCAAATTATGTCAAATTATTCCCTTTAAGAGTACTAGTTATTTTCTGGTGCTTTGATCAAAGATTGTACTTGGGTAACCTTACAATAAATCAAGTTAATTAGTTATTTCCTTCTCCATTTGATTAAATTGTTCTTTATTTTTATCATGGAGTACTCCATCTATTTTAAGAGTTTGTCCTTCACTAAGTAACTTTATAATGAAATTTATAATCTTTTGGCATTATTATTTTGGATTAAATTAGAAATTGATATAAATTCATTAAACCAAGTGAAATTTAAAACCATAAATAATTCTCATTTGGACACAATTCAAAAGCATCACATTTACAATAATCGCAGTTGTTTCTTCTTTCCCAAATAAATTTTTCAAAAATTGTGAAAGAATTTTTTTGTTAAGGGCTATGGTTTTAAACACTATGTCATTGCAGACTTTTGTAGATAGCTATTCGTATTGTTAACGTGATATAAATTAAAATGTATCGGGGAATTCATATGAGAGAGAAAAAATAGGGGAAAAAAACAAGGAGAAAACATAAGAATGTGTGTCAGGACAAAACGTTCATCTCATATAACATTGCAGTATATATGCATATATAATATTACAAGATTGAATGACAATTAAATTAGAATTGAAAGGGAATAAATGACAACAGTTTTTAGTATTCAAATTAAAGTTTTGAAATTCAAATTAAAGTTATCCATTAATATTTTATGGAAAAGATTATACTTACTACTTATTTTTTTTACTATCTCTTACTATTAAATCTTAACCTTTGATTTTCGTCAATATAACGATTATAATTTATTGCAAATTAATAATTAATTAATAAATATGACCCCATAAATTACAACCGTTAGAATAATGGAAATCATTAGTTAAGATTTGGTACTAAGAAGTAGTAAAGAAAATAGGTAATAAGTATAACTTCTCCCATATTTTATAACGATCTTTACGTAATAAATTAGGAGATTCTCTTTTTCATGGAAACTAGATTTTGATTTAGGGCCTTTTGAATGAGTTTTAAAAAAATAATTTTTTATACATTGCTTTCTTTTAAAAAATAAAGTTATTTTACGTTTGGATATATGTACGATATCAAAATCAGTTTTACATACAAAAATTGTTTAGATGTTAAAAAAAAAAAGCATTTTTTATATATAAAATTACAATAAAAGAGAGATAAAATATCATGATCATGGAATAAGGATAGATAAAATAAGTATGATAGGTTGAGGTTAAAATTGTATTTTAAAAATTTATATTATCTTTTTTCCAAAAAAAAAAAATCTGATATTATCTTCTTCTTTTTTGTAATCTGATATTGTTTTTTAATTTCTGCTTTTTGTCAAAAGCAACCGACCAGCATTTTAACTTTTATTTTAAATTTTGCGTTTTAAAAAAGTTGTTATCAAACATCTAAACATTCTCAACAAAACCTTTATTTTAAAAAAATAACTTTTTTAGATATAAAAGCTTATCCAAATGGGCACAAGAATGAGGCATGAGAGCACTCCCTACAAATGAATTTCCTTGTCCCAGGTATTTAGTAAAACACACCAAGAAGGTTTTAATTTTGAATTTTCATTTGCGGATTTCTCACTTGATATTGGATTGGTAAATAATTTGAGCTTTACTGCAAATCGTTGGAAGTGGCTGCTAAGGTATGTTTTGTATTGTAATGGTTTTCTATCATAATATTTTGATTGCACCCTTTCATTTGTTGTGTGTTTGGAAGCTGTGATATCTGAAAGTAATATTGATATGGCTATAGCTATTTTGTTAGGTTTTGTTTTCATTTGCTCTTTCTTCTTCTGTGTGGTTGAGAAAACTAAGAGAGAATTTTGGATTTTCAATTTTTTTTTTTTTGACTTATCTTTTTAATCATAATGTTTGATATTATGTTTATAGTGTATTTATGACACTGAATGGATCCAAATGGGTCCACTACCTCATCAGGCAAATTGCCCACCAAAGAAATGAGTTGCAACAATAAATAACGTCTAACTCTAAATGAAGTAGGGAAACAATACTTTCATGCTAAATGAGAGTATATCATTTTCCTACACAAATTTGTTTTCCGTGCTAATTAATTTTTTTTCTTTTTAAATATAAAATATGGGATCCACATTCAACTTCTCTCTACTTTTTTTCTCTCCTACAATCCTACAATATAAGAAAAGTTAAACCCAATGAAGTAGTATTTATAATAATAGTTTTTTTAAATATACCATAAAATCATTTTAGCTATAGCACCACTGCACCACAGAATTGGTATTTGGCGAAGATTAAGTGAATATTGGGTTCAGAAGAATCATGCAGTTAACCTCAAGAAAAGGATCCAAATGGGTCCTTTTTTCCCACCAGGCAAAAATTGTCCACCAAAAAAATAATAATTTGCATCAATATATAGCGGGCTTTTTGACCATTGTAGTTAGGGATGTGCAAAAAAATTGGTTTACCTACCTTGCCCTTGATCTGATCTTGACCTGACCCATAAATATTTATTTTTTTAATTGAGTTTAAATTCTGACCCACTTTTATTTGGGTCAGTTGTAGACATGACTTATTTTAATAATGACCCATTGACACAAAATTAATTGACCCACATCCATTATGTTAAAAAAAAACAGAAAAAGAAAATCACAATTACATTAAAAGAAAAGTTTTAACGTAAAACAATTACGTCATATTTTTTTTCGGAAAATAAATCCACAAAAAACTTTTGCAAAAAATTTTGACGAAAAATATTTTCATCAAAATTTGTGACTAAAAACATTTCTCTAAAAAAATTTGACGGAATATTTTTTTGTCAAATTTTTTTACAAAATCAGAATTTCATCAAAATATTTCACACAAAAACATATTCATCAAAAATTTCAACGAAACACATTTCGATTGAAATTTTTTGACGGAATAAAATTTCATCAAAATTTTTTACAGAATTCAAATATCGGCGAAAGTTTTCGACGGAAACATTTTCGTTAAACTTTTTGACAGAAACACATTTCCATCGAAAATTTTCGACTAAATATTTTCGTCAAGTTTATTAATAAAAAACATTTCTATCAAAATTTTCAACGGAACACTTTTCTGTCAAAAGGATTCGTAAAAATTTTTGACAAAAATTATTTCGATAACTTTTTTTGAAGGAAAACATATTCTGTCAAAATTCTTTAGAGAATCTAAATTTCGTCAAAAGTTTCGAATGAAGCATTTCCCTCAAAACAATTTCCTTCGAAATTTTCGTCAGAGCACTTCCCATCGAAATTTTGAATGAAAAACATTCCGTCAAATTTTTTGACGAAATTGTTTTTTCGGTTAAAACATTTGATGGAAAAAATCATTTTCGTCAAAACTTTTGACGGAAACTAAATTTCGATAGAAAATTTTTTTTTGTAAAAAATTTCATTAGAGACAAAATTTCGTCGCTTTTCGACAAAAAGTATTCTGACGAAAAAATAATTTTGTAACGAAATTTTCATCGTTTGCAACGTAGAAATTTCGACAAAATTTTGTGATGAAACCAAGTCAAAAATGGGTCAGGTCAGATTTGACCCATTTCATAAACCAAGTCAGACCCACCTCAAAAACCAATTCAGGTCAGATCCGACCCGATTCTGAACTAGTTCAAAAAAATCCAAACCAAGTCAGAACTGACTTAGATCAAATTAAAGTCGGTCGGGTCGGGTCAAAACACCTGACCTATAAAAATCAAGTTGGGTCGAGTCGGCACAAAAACCTGATCCATGAACATCCCTAATTGTAGCCTTCCACTAATAAAAAATTATCATCTTGCCCTCGTTTATAAACTATTTCAAAAAAATTACCTTCTTAACAAACATATCACCAATCTATCCATGTTTGACTATCGACCATCCAGTTACCCAGGTAGACCACCCGGGTACATACCTGGTTACCCTGGTACATATCCTTATTTACGCTGGTACACACCCAGTTACCCTGGTACATATCCTTATTTACCCTGGTACACACCCGATTACCCTAGTATATATCCTTATTTATCCTGGTACACACCCGATTACCCTAGTACATATCCTTATTTACACTAGTACATACTCAGTTACTCTGATACATATCCTTGTTTTCAAAGTCCAACCGTGAATCGAACTCAAATCCATCAATGAAAAAAATGAGGTTAAATGTGTTTATAATTTGTATGGAAAATATGTCAAGAAAACATCCCCTTTAGCTAAAGCGAGTGTTAGTAAGGTATGCACATTGAGTCCCTCATCTATAAGACATAAAGACTTCATTGCATATCCATAATTTTTTGTGAATAAGAGTGAAATTATTTATATATTTTAAAATTAATGGTGAAGTAAGACGAGATTTTTATAAAAAATTAAAAGCTTTAATATTAATTTTATATTTTAACCGGTTAATATTAAAGCTTTTTTTTTGTATGGATATTAAAGCTTTTAGTTTTTATAAAAATTTCGTTTATATATTATGTTTATCAGATTACAAAATCAATAATCCTCCCCCTGTATAACATCAAAGAGAAAATCACTGAACTTTCCAATTCTAACAAATTTTAGCAGCTCCCAAATTCAATCACCAGCAAAGCCACGTTCTTGCAAAGTATACTTGAAATGAGATAATTACAATCAAATTTCAATCTGCAAGCAATAATCCTTTTCTTCATATAAAGCTTATAATTTATGATGGAGAAACTTGAAATTAGGAATAAAAAATTAAGAAACATCCTAAGCGCTGCTACCAACATGCTATGATTAAGTATTAAGCAAGCTTGAAATAATTTAAGGGCCTCTGCAATAGGGGTTTTAGCCCGCAGAATTGCAGCTGGGACAAGCAGCCTCAGTACCTCGAATGGGATTAATATCACACCCAAAGGGTGTGAGAATACCCAAGTAATGACTAAACACAGCATTGCCAAACAATTAGGGCATACCTAGCAGACTCATTCCTCTCAAAGTAAATGGCATACAGTAGCACATATAGTCGGTCATGTATTTCATGTCCTGAGACTATGATCATCCTTCAAAGTGTTATTTGCTTCAAAGGGCCCGCTATAGTTGAGTCCTCAAGCCTTAAGCATCCATATTGATATCACCACCTTTTTGCAAACATGCATAAAGATAATTAATAAATTCAGACTGGAGCTAAAATATGGATTTTCTAAAGGCAAAGCTAATTTTCAGGCTGCATATAGGCAAAGCAACAATTGTAAGCCATCAGTATATTTCTATAGCAAAACGACTTTCTATCACGACCTTATTTTGAAGAGAACATAAAACTTATCAAAGGAGGAAGGCTAGAAAATTCCTGATAAATTAATTATGTCAATCCTAGGAATTCATGATCCATGATATAAATTCCTGAGCACATGCCATATGATATAAATACTCGGTTCTCTAGGACCGAACAATAATAACTATTTGCACATGATTGATTGTAATTTGAGATGCATAAAGCAAATAATTTTGATCCAATGCAGTTCAATGTTAATTTAATCAGGCCCAAAACTACATCCATACAGTCATACTCTCTGTTGTAGGTATGACAAACCCACTTACAGCCCAACAAGGCCCAACAAGAAGAGAAGTACCCGGAAGCCAAGGGTCAGATGCATAGCCCAATTGATAAGAACCGAATATTATCTGAGAGTATAGAGTAATCAAAAACAAGTTTATTTTCACAATGAATCTCTTAACCGTCAGATGTTTGGCTTTGAGCCCAATCTAACCCGTAATATCAATAGAAGATCAGATGTTTGGCTATGAACTCAATCTAACCCGTAATCATCGAGCGTAGGCTATGGCTGGTAACATCAGCTGGTGCAGTTATTTGAAAAGGCGTGAATCACTGGTTAGAGTAGGTCACTGTTGGTCAATTCATTCATGGGTAACCCAACTCACCAATCTTTTACCTTTCTATTAATTCTCATTTGTCTAATGATTTACTAAAGATAAAAGAAATGCTGGATTCGCTTCACACAAACTTCTTTTATTGAACAGGCGTGAAAATCTTCACGGAAATCTTGACGACTTTATTGAGAGTATTGTTGATAGGAATGCATTTGCGAATGAGTCCAATAAGCCTAAGTCCAATGAGGAAGAGAGCAGTGGGTTTCAGCCTAGTCCTAGATAGGCCAAACGCCATAGAGCCTAACCAAAGTGGATGAAGGATGACAAGATAAAGTGAGGGTACCTATTGTGAACACGTGGAGGACGTTAGGAATAGGATTGGCTGAGTTGTTATTTGTTATTGTTGCGTTGTTATTCTGTTAGGGATGTATTTCTGTTATTGCTTTGCTGTAGTGGAGTCATGCGTAGTCATACGTAGTCATGCATAAGAATCTTATAGCTATGTTATCTTTCTGTTAGGACCTTTGTATAAAAAAACCCCATTTGCATTCAGAATTAATACAGAGATTTGAGAATTCAACCAACTAAGGCTTTTGGAGGTTCCCTTCCCTCGAAGAAGGCTAACATTGGTGCTTTCGTTGAGAGTTATCATGGTTGGTCCTAATCCCCAATATGATAATCTTGAAGTTACCCTAGCCAAATTACTTGAATCCTAACTCGCTCTCCAGCGAAGATATGTAGACTATGGCTCAAATGGTTACCACATTAGAAGCAAGAGTAGGTACCAGTAATCCCCACACACCCGATTCTTCATCGGGTAGCCATGCACCTTCTTCCAGTACCGAAGTGATGAAAGCGAGGATGAGCCCAATCAAACCCGAGGGTCAGACTACTTATTTGGCAAGCGTGAATGAAATGGGAAGCCGATCTAACCCCAACCCTCTGCCTCTTACCCTTAGTAATGGAAGACGACTACGAGTCCGATGTAATGGAAGACGACTACGAATACGATGTAATGGAAGACAACTACGAATAAGATGTAATGGAAGACAACTACGAATACGATGTGTTCTTCAGCTGCGCTAGCAGTCTTCTTGGCTACGATTTCATGGAATTTCTCTACAGAAGTCTTTGAGAGGCGGGAATTCGCGTTTTCACTGATGACGATGAGTTTCAGAATCCGAACGATCCACCAGCATATATCGCGGCTCTTTCAAGGTCCAAGGTTGCCATTTTTGTGCTGTGTGAGAAATTTCCATCTATCCCGTGTTGCTTAGAAACATTATACCATGTCCTTTTCGAGATGGATTCTCCTAGGCCACTTACTTTTGTTATGCCCATTTTTTACAATGTGGAGCTTTGTAGTGTGCAATATCTCAAAGGTATATACGGAGAAGCAATGCATAATCATCGAGCGTAGCTATGGCTGGTAACATCAGCTGATGCAGTTATTTGAAATGGCGTGAATTACTAGTTAGAGTGGGTCACTGTTAGTATGCCTTGCAATTCATTCAAGGGTAACCTACCTCGCCAATCTTTTACCTTTCTATTATTCTCATTTGTGGTTTGTCTAATGATTTACTAAAGATAAAAGAAATGCTGGCTTCGCTTCACACAAACATCTTTTATTGAATAAGCGTGAAAATCTTCACGGAAATCTTGACGACTTTATTGAGAGTATTATTGATAGGAATGCATTTGAGAATGAGTCCAATGAGCCCAAGTCCAATAAGGAAGAGAGCAGTGGGTTTCAGCCTAGTCCTAGATGGGCCAAACGCCATAGAGACCAACCAAAAGGGATGAAGGATGACAAGATAAAGTTAGGGTACCTACTGTGAACATGTGGAGGACGTTAGGAATAGGAGTGACTGAGTTGTTATTTGTTATTGTTGCATTGTTATTCTGTTAGGGATGTATTTTTGTTACTGCTTTGCTGTAGTGGAGTCATGCGTAGTCTTGCGTAGGAATCTTATCGCTATGTTATCTATCTGTTAGGACCTTTGTATAAAAAGCCCCATTTGCATTCAGAATTAATGCAGAGATTTGAGAATTTAGCCAAATAAGACTTTTGGAGGTTCCTTTCCCTTGAAGAAGGCTAACATTGGTGCTTTCGTTGAGAGTTATCATGGTTGGTCCTAATCCCTAATCTGATAATCTTGAAGTTACCGTAGCCAAATTACATGAATCCCAACTCGCTCTCCAGCGAGATATGCATACTATGGCTCAAAAGGTTACCACATTGGAAGCAAGAGTCAGTACCAGTAATCCCCACACACCCGATTCTTCATCGGGTAGCCAAGGACCTTCTTCCAGTACCGGAGTGACGACTGCGAGGATGAGCCCAATCAAACCCTAGGGTCAGACCATTATTTGGTAAGCATGAATGAAATGGGACACCGATCTAACCCCAACTGTAACAGCCCGTGTTAACCCGGATTGTTAACATACTATCGTATTAAGCCACGCTTAATTAAAATGCGGAATAACTTTTTCTTTAATTCAATTATGACGTCATTAATCTTAGCCAACTTAATTACTTAATCCATTTCATAAAAGACTGCATGTATGTAAATTGCAAGACAACTAACTGAAATACCTCATATAAATAATAAGTGAGTATCTAAGTCATAGGATTACGACTCATAGCCTGGACCATAAATCCTGATACTTTAATTACAACTTTAACTCAAAAGACAATAACCAGTCTATGTGGCATGGACAAACCCCATTCTCACCAAATAAGGCAACAATGCCCAATAACAGTCTCAACATAATCATAACAGAAACATAAACAGTAGTCAGATAATCAGTATCCATCATGTCAGCAAAACACAGATAAGTCTAACTCAGCTCTGGCCACCTGCCACCTGAGCCCTCAACATTACCTGAACCTGAAATAAGCGTCCCCAAACGTGGGGTGAGATCTCTAAACAAGAAATCTCAGTAAGGCAAGGGGTCCTCAAGGATCTTCCGCCCCAAGCTCACTTACATGTGCAATATAAGTTCAAAAACAGTATTTACAATATAAGTTCAAACTCAACTCTCAAAATTGACTCATGCAGTAGCATGAACCCAGCACACAGACCCTCACTCCCCTCCAAAGGTGATTCTCCCACACACACAAGTGTTTACAAGCTCAAAGATGAGAAATCAATGCACAAAGGTGACAACTTTGCTCAAGAGAAGGTGTAGAAGCCAATGAACAACATTCTGGTCAGCCACCCCCTCTCAAGTCACGTAGGTAGGAAGTTATTTAGGGTTTTGTGCCCTTAGTGTGTGTATAAATAGCCACATGGCCACCTGGCGCGCAGTATTAGCCTTAATAGCAACGCAAAAGATTTTGATCCCAAACTTTGGAATCTAGACCTACACATTTTTCTAAGATTTTTCATATTTTTATTTTATTTTTTAGAGCACCTTTCCGGTACGCGCTTTTCCATAGCCAGTATCAGTTTCGGCATCAGATTACATTATTTTGACTTGAAACTTATTTTACAAGTCCTACATAATATTCTAGTAATTATCATGCATTCGTTATAATTTTCCGGGATACTTTTCCGGTACGCATTTATACCGGGTAGCAGAACCGGTATCTGCGCTTTTCTTCCGAAAAGCGACTTTCAGCATTTTTACTCACCCAATATAATTATTTAAGCCCAATAATAATTATTAAGGTCAATTATGGAATCATTTCCTAATTATCATAATTAATTCACTAATTACCTTAATTAACGGTGCGGGTTCTTACATTCACCCCACCTTTTTAAGGTTTTTATCCTCAAAATCAGAAACATACCTGTCTCGGAAGTCGGGATACTGCCGGAGAAGCTCATCCTCTCTCTCCCATGTGCACTCCTCGGGACTACGCCCAGTCCACTGCACCTTGACGATCGGAATAGTCTTGCTTCTAAGTTGCTTCTCGCCTCGATCGAGAATCTTGAGTGGTCCGACGGGAGTCTTTAGATTCTCCCGAACCTCCACATCATCCGGTTGCACCACGTGCGAAGGATCTGCTATATACCTCCGAACCTGAGACACGTGAAACACGTCATGGATGTTGGCTAGGTTCGGAGGTAAGGCAAGTCGATAGGCAACAGGTCCTACTCTACCAAGGATCTGGTAGGGCCCAATGAATCGCGGGCTCAACTTCCTCACTCCGAGTGCCCGTCCAACACCGGTGACAGGTGAAAGTCTTACAAACACGTGCTCACCCTCACTGAACTCCAGTGGACGATGCTTGACATCATAGTAGCTTTTCTGGCGATTCTGTGCCTGCTTCAACTTTTCCCTGATCATCTGAATCTGCTGGGTAGTATCTTGGACAAAGTCCAAGCCAAATAGCTCTTTATCTCCAACCTCGGACCAGCAAGTAGGAGTCCGACACCTCCTACCATACAGCGCCTCGTAGGGTGCCATGCCCAGACTAGCATGAAAACTGTTGTTGTACGAGAATTCTACCAACGGAATGTACCTATCCCATGCTGAACCCTGCTCCAACGTGCAAGCTCTTAACATGTCCTCCAATGTCTGGATGGTCCGCTCATTCTGTCCGTCAGTCTGAGGGTGATAGGCGGTACTCAATCTCAACTGCGTACCAAAAGCCTCCTGCAGCGCCTCCCGGAACCGAGATGTGAACTTCGGGTCCCTATCACTGATGATACTCTCGGGCACCCCGTGAAGCCTCACAATCTCGCGGGCATAAAGCTTGGCCAACTGCTCTGTAGTGAAGCTCACCTTCACTGGAAGAAAATGGGCAGATTTGGTCAATCTGTCCACAATGACCCAGATAGAGTCGCAACCAGCCTGAGTCTTAGGCAATCCCACCACGAAGTCCATGGAAATACTCTCCCACTTCCACTATGGAATCTCAAGAGGTTGGAGTTTACCAGACGGTTTCTGGTGCTCAATCTTCACTTTCTGACAAATAAGGCACTTGGACACGTAGACCGCTATGTCCTTCTTCATGCCTGGCCACTAAAAATTTCTCTTTAAGTTCTGGTACATTTTTGTAGCACCAGGGTGGATAGTAAACCAGCCCTTATGAGCCTCTGCCATAACCTCCTCTGTCAATGGCCCACGAGGGATAACAATCCTCTTTTGGAACAGCAACAAACCATCCTCATTCCAAGACACACCGTCCTGGCTCTTCACATAATCAAGACACTCTCTTTGCACTTGCGCCTCTTTAATCTTTTCCATCAGCTCATTTATCACTTCTGCTGTTTCCATCTCAAGCAGTGTGCCCCCAAACAAGGAGTTCACTCTCAAGTCTCTGAACTTTTCGATCACCTCATAGTCGCTCATCATCAAGCTGGATAAGCTCACGGATTTCTGACTCAAAGCATCGGCTACCACATTGGCCTTGCCAGGATGATACCTCAGCTCAAAATCGTAGTCCTTCAAGAACTCCATCCATCTCCTCTGTCTCATGTTCAACTCCTTCTGGTCAAACAGATATTTCAGACTCTTGTGGTCACTGAATACAGCAAACTTCATGCCAAACAGGTAATGCCTCCAAATCTTGAAAGCAAAAAAAATAGCTGCCAACTCCAAGTCGTGAGTCGGGTAGTTCTCCTCATGAGGTTTCAACTGTCTTGAAGCATAAGTAACAGCTTTTCCCTTCTGCATCAACACACAGCCTAGCCCCTTACCAGAGGCATCACAGTATAGCTCAAACTGCTCCGCAGGATCAGGAAGGACTAACACAGGAGCAGTAGTCAGTCTCTCCTTCAACTCCTGGAAACACTCCTCACACTCATGTGTCCACACGAATGGAGTCTCCTTTCGGGTAAGGTGAGTCATAGGTAACACCATCTTGGAGAATCCCTCTATGAACCTCCTGTAGTACCCAGCCAAACCCAAGAAGCTTCTCACTTCTGTAACCGTCTTGGGCCTCTCCCAATCCATCACGGCCTCAATCTTGTTAGGATCAACTGCAACTCCATCAGTGGAAATCACATGACCCAGAAATTTCACCGCCTTGATCCAAAACTCACATTTTGACGGCTTCGCATATAGCTTCTTCTCTTTCAACACTTGTAAAACAATCTTCAGTGCTCAGCATGCTCCTCCTCCGTCTTGGAGTAAATCAAGATGTCGTCAATGAAGACGATCACAAACTGATCCAGATACGGCTGGAAAATCCTGTTCATGTAGTCCATGAACACTGCGGGTGCATTTGTGAGTCCAAACGGAATCACCAAGTACTCATAATGCCCGTACCTCGAGCGAAACGCGATCTTCGGGACATCCTCCGGCTTTACCCGTATCTGGTGGTAACCGGACCGGAGATCAATCTTGAAATACACGCAAGCACCCCTGAGCTGATCCAACAAATCATCAATGCGTGGAAGGGGATACTTGTTCTTGATTGTCACCTTGTTCAACTGTCTGTAGTCGGTGCACAATCGCATGGTCCCATCTTTCTTTTTCACAAAAATGACCGGTGCTCCCCAAGGAGACACACTCGGCCGAATGAAATCCTTTGCTGAAAGCTCCTCAATATGCTTCTTCAGCTTTGCCAACTCCGGTGGCGACATCCGGTATGGAGCCAATGAGATAGGCCCCACACCAGGCAATAGATCTATGGAGAACTCTATCTCCCTCTGCGGTGGAAACTCAGGAATCGCCTCTGGAAACACCTCGAGGAATTCCCTCACCACAGGAATGCCAGTGAGATCCTCCTGTGTCCCACTCACCAAACCTCCCAACATGACATAGCCAAATGCCCCTGCTCTCAAGGCCCTCCTCGCCTGCAGGACTGAAATGAACGGTGAGGAACTGGCTGTGGACCCACCCGGAGACATCACCACTTTCTTGGCACAGCAATCAATCAATGCACAGTTTCTGGACAACCAATCCATGCCCAGAATAATCTCCAAGTTGGCCATCGGCAATCCTATCAGATCTACCGAGAAGTCACGGCTATCCCACTGAAATGCTACGTCGCGATGGACAGTGGAGGTCAAACATTTTTCTCCGGTGGCGGTGGTCACCCGCATCGGTGGAGAAAGCACATCACTGGGCAACTCAAGCCCCACATCAATAGGGGTAGCAACAAAAGAGTGCGTTGCCCCGGAATCAAACAACACATCAACAGCTGAACCACCAATGGTAACAGTACCTCTGACCAGGTTCGGAGCTCTGTCCGACTGCTGACGATCCAAAGTATACACACATCCCATAGTAGGTGGCACGGTTGGTGCCCCAGTAGGAACCATCTGCAATGGCACAGCCTGCACTGCAGCAACTCTCGTCGTCGGGCAATCTCTGGAGTAATGGCCCTCCTTGCCACACTGAAAGCAAATCAGCTGACCGGTAGAACACGGCCCAAAATGAGTCTTCCCACATCCCGAACACTTGGGAGCAGGAGGTCTAGCTGCGCTCCCCTGAGAAGTCCTCTTGAACTGATTCGGCGCTTGCCGAGCTACCATCTGTTTACCCTTTCCTTTGTTCCCAAACTTCTTGTCTCGCCAAGAAGTGGAAACACCAGCTACCTTCGTCGTTGTCTCATCCGTCTTGGCCTTCTTGGCCTTACTCGTGCTGTAGAAATCCTCAATATCACGACACTGCTGAACCAGTGTCCCAAAATCTCTGGAAGCAGACCCAGCTAAGTAACCAGCAATATCCTCATTAAGTCCCCTGCGGAACTTAGCAGCCAAGAATGTAGGAGTAGGCCTCGCCATCCTGAAGTGTGAAAACTTCACCAGCTCGTTAAACTTGGCCAGGTACTCGTCAACTGACAATGAGCCCTGAACCAAACGGTCAAATTCCCCTGGCTTCCTCTCCTGTGCATCATACGGGAAATACTGACCCAGAAAACACTCTTCAAAGAACGGCCACGTCATCACACGGCCCTGCATCTCTTAGACCAGAGAAATGTTGGTCCACCACTCATGGGCCTCGCCCTCCAGCATGTAAGTGGCAAACATCAGCTTCTGCAGATCGGTACACTGCATGATCCAGAAGATCTTGCCCAACGCCTGTAACCATCTGGCAGCAGCAATGGGATCATAAGATCCGTCAAAAGAAGGTGGCTTGTGCTTGCGGAAAGCATTCAGCCTGCGGTCGATCTCGTCACGATCCTCAGCAAATACGGGAATGGCTTGCAGAGCCCCCGTCAAATGACTACCCTCACCCATCTGACTCTGGGTGTCATCCTGTTGACTAGGTGGAGGCGGTGGTGGAGGACACTGGCCAGCAGCAGGACCAGCCCTCAACTCCTCCAACATGACCCTCATCATAGTCATGTTGGCCATCTGGTTCTCCTCCAGAACCTCAGCAGTGGCTCGCCTATTCGCCTCTCTGATGGCGTCCAGCATCGCCTGGTTTGCCAACCTCGTGGCCTCCTGGTCGGCTAATCGGGCCGCCTGCATCTCAGCTAATGCAGCCAGGATAGGATCCGGTTGATCCTCGCTCGTACTAGGGTTCCTCCTTGGTGGCACCATGACTTTGCACAAGTTACACAAAGAATGAGTTAATCAGGCCCACGCCATGTGGTCACATATGCATTATCATAATACACCCCAATCAGAGAGAACGCAAAGTAGACACACAACGAAACATCCTAAGTTATTGCAATACATACAGGCTTTTCCCTAGAAAGTGCTCTGATACCATAAAATGTAACAGCCCGTGTTAACCCGAATTGTTAACATACTATCGTATTAAGCCACGCTTAATTAAAATGCGGAATAACTTTTTCTTTAATTCAATTATGACGTCATTAATCTTAGCCAACTTAATTACTTAATCCATTTCATAAAATACTGTCTGTATGTAAATTGCAAGACAACTAACTGAAATACCTCATATAAATAATAAGTGAGTATCTAAGTCACAGGACTACGACTCATAGCCTGGACCATAAATCCTGATACTTTAATTACAACTTTAACTCAAAAGACAATAACTGGTCTATGTGGCATGGACAAACCCCATGCTCACCAAATAAGGCAACAATGCCCAATAACAGTCTCAACATAATCATAACAGAAACATAAACAGCAGTCAAATAATCAGCATCCATCATGTCAGCAAAACACAGATAAGTCTAACTCAGCTCTGGCCGCCTGCGACCTGAGCCCTCAACATTACCTGAACCTGAAATAAGCGTCCCCAAACGTGGGGTGAGATCTCTAAACAAGAAATATCAGTAAGGCAAGGGGTCCTCAAGGATCTTCCACCCCAAGATCACTTACATGTGCAATATAAGTTCAAAAAACATTATTTACAATATAAGTTCCAAAAATATGCAGTGCAACAGATATTCATGTCATGTGTGTTTATACTATCTACTGGCCAGAGAAATGCAGGAATACGTCTATACCCACATGAGTACAAGGAACACCGCTTGCACCTCACCCACAGCCTCACCATCTTGTATGTATTACACACTCAGGCTTACCGTATAGGTGGACATCACATGCATATCATAAAAGCACATTGCATATAATAGCTCAGCAGCATTTCCAAAACATCAAAGCATGTAACACAACATGCATAAACCACATCCCCATAGGACATGGTGGAACCACAACATGGCTAAACCGAGGACACGAAAGCTTACCTTGCAAGCTAGCTATCCAAGCCAAGAGTCCAACCACTCTCAAGTCCAAACACAACAGTATCACAATCTGATATGGACCAATAATATATCATTAATTACAGAAGTTCAACTTCATTAATCTAGGGTCCACCAACCCCCAACAGCTTACTGTTCACACAGCACAGCTACTGTTCTGTGAAATCACAGGATAACCGGATATTCCAAGGGACATATCCGGATATGCCATATCCGGATATCACACTGGCCATATCCGGATACCCAGATCCCACATCCGGATATCAATATCCGGATACCCATGTTAATGAGTCAATATGGATATCCGGATATCTGTTCGACAAATATCCGGATATCTCACGACAGAATGCAGTTTCTGCATTTTGTGAATATCCACTCCAAAGATCCAACTTTTAACACTTGATTACGTTAAAGCATGCATCTTTAATCTGTTTTAGGTTCATACTCGTTTTACCTTCTTGTTTACTCATTAACATGGCAAAGACATCAACTTTAAGCCATAAATCTATGATCAAAGGTGAGGGAACTTATCCCAAGCTTGAAACAGAGTAACAATGGCTCTTGGAGCTCCCCAACAGCTCCCAAAACTCAGCCTTAACCAGGTACACGAAAATAGCACCACAAGGATGGTTCTTCCTCACAAAGATGACACTTTGAAGCTCAAAATGTCCTCACCAAGGTTCTCATCACCCAAGCTCCAAACTCAGCTCTCAAAACTGACTCATGCAGTAGCATGAACCCAGCACACAGACCCTCACTCCCCTCCAAAGGTGATTCTCCCACACACACAAGTGTTTACAAGCTCAAAGATGAGAAATCAATGCACAAAGGTGACAACTTTGCTCAAGAGAAGGTGTAGAAGCCAATGAACAACATTCTGGTCAGCCACCCCCTCTCAAGTCACGTAGGTAGGAAGTTATTTAGGGTTTTGTGCCCTTAGTGTGTGTATAAATAGCCACATGGCCACCTAGCGCGCAGTATTAGTCTTAATAGCAACGCAAAAGATTTTGATCCCAAACTTTGGAATCTAGACCTACACATTTTTCTAAGATTTTTCATATTTTTATTTTATTTTTCAGAGCACCTTTCCGGTACGCGCTTTTCCATAGCCAGTATCAGTTCCGGCATCAGATTACATTATTTTGACTTGAAACTTATTTTACAAGTCCTACATAATATTCTAGTAATTATCATGCATTCTTTATAATTTTCCGGGATACTTTTCCGGTACGCATTTATACCGGGTAGCAGAACCGGTATCTGCGCTTTTCTTCCGAAAAGCGACTTTCAGCATTTTTACTCACCCAATATAATTATTTAAGCCCAATAATAATTATTAAGGTCAATTATGGAATCATTTCCTAATTATCATAATTAATTCACTAATAACCTTAATTAACGGTGCGGGTTCTTACACCAACACTCTGCCTCTCAACCTTAGTAATAGAAGACGACTACGAATCTGATGTAATGGAAGATGACTACGAATACAATGTAATGGAAGATGACTATGAATATGATGTGTTCTTCAGCTGCGCTAGCAGTCTTCTTGGTGACGATTTCATGGGATTTGTCTATAGAAGTCTTTGTGAAGCGGGAATTCACCTTTTCACTGATGACGATGAGTTTCAGAATACGAACGATCCACCAGCATATATTGCGGCTCTTTCAGTGTAACACCCACTCTTGTATGCATCCAAGAGGGTTGTTTGCTAAATCGTATTAGAGTTGCAGCGGTAAAGAGCTCAATTAATTTAAAACTTTATCAAATAACATTTAAATTGGAGACTTAAAAAAGTCCAGGTTTGATCCTCATAAAAATAATTTGAGAAAGATGAGGTCGTTTATCGAACATAGAAAGTTTCATTGATAAAACCCTTTGTTGAATTTTCTACGCTTTTCAGAAAACCTTGTTGTCTTATAAAATCTGTATAAAATCGAATTTAGATGCGATAAAAAAATATTCCAAGCTTCTGTAAAACTAGACATCCGGGGCATCGCGTACATGTAAATTATGCGCGATTCGGAGGTGAATAGCCCCACGGAACAGGACACGTAAAACGCTTGTGAATCCTGTCCGTTTTCTGGAAACAGGTTGTAAAGCGAGGCTCACTGAAGTTCGTACAGATTTCGTATGGAAATGAAATCACACAACAACAGCCAAAGTCCAATCAATAACAATCAACAGCATGCTTCCAAATACTCACGTCTTCAAGTGTGCTTTCCTTTTTCCTGCCATTTTATGAAAATAGCAGCCCCAAAGGGGTGAGAATAATCCCAGTAGTGTGGCAACAAAACCAATAATATAACAGTATTATGTTGCTGCATGATTAATTACTTGGACACACAGGTAAGTGTCAGGCGATATTACCTAATGTGACTATTGACTACTGGTATAAGTGTGATTGCTGGATGACTGTATATTCTTGTATATTTCGGGAACTTGGATGATTGTTGAAATTATTACTTTAACTCTGTTTAGTCTTTTATGAACAGTGGCTGCTTGGGAAATGTTTTGTGAAAAGAATTTTTGAAAGTTCTATTAAGTGTTGAATCTTAACAGTTTTACCGGTACTTTACGGGTCATGTTTCAAGGGGCAAACGAACTCCGATTTACTATTATTTTATATGCACGCGAAGCCCCGGAAGTGTACTTTCAAACTGTGCAGGTTTCATTTCCATACGAAATCTGTACGAACTTCAGTGAGCCTCGCTTTACAACCTGTTTCCAGAAAACGGACAGGATTCACAAGCGTTTTACGTGTCCTGTTCCGTGGGGCTATTCACCTCCGAATCGCGCATAATTTACATGTACGCGATGCCCCGGATGTCTAGTTTTACAGAAGCTTGGAATATTTTTTTATCGCATCTAAATTCGATTTTATACAGATTTTATAAGACAACAAGGTTTTCTGAAAAGCGTAGAAAATTCAACAAAGGGTTTTATCAATGAAACTTTCTATGTTCGATAAACGACCTCATCTTTCTCAAATTATTTTTATGAGGATCAAACCTGGACTTTTTTAAGTCTCCAATTTAAATGTTATTTGATAAAGTTTTATATTAATTGAGCTCTTTACCGCTGCAACTCTAATACGATTTAGCAAACAACCCTCTTGGATGCATACAAGAGTGGGTGTTACACTAATTGGTATCAGAGCAGTTTGGTTCAGGATGTCTGTTTTTGATTGAGTTGTGTGCTGCTTATTGAATGACTGTTGTCTGGTTATCTGGTTAATTGTATGTATTCGTTGTATTGTTGTTGTTTAAGCTTAGTTGTGAATGAGTTACTGGTTAAGTTACATAGATTGGAGGTGTGATGATACTGGTAGTACACTGCATTAAACATGACTGTGCCCATCTTCTTGCTAGGTGGTGAGCCTGATCAACTCACTACCACGCAATTTGTATGTGCATAATCATGGTTATCACAGGGTACACATGTGTCTGAGCACTAGGTGGAACATGGAAGTGTTACTTGAAATTATGGTGAAATACTAATTCTGTTTATAAGCAAAGTTTTATGTACATATATTTGAGGTGAATATTTTGATATATCTTCAGATGTGGATGATAATAAGTTCTCTGTAGGTAATTACTGTTGTTAATTATCTATTTTTGTGATTTATGACTTTTCGTGTACTGTGATTGTAGTATATAACTAAGCAGTAGAAACTGTTAATCTTTAGTAATTCTATTATGTAAGGGGTTAATTTGTCTGGATAGCAGTAGCTTAAGTATGAAAATTTATGTAGGGATAGGCCAATTAGCTAAGTAGATACGTTTAAAGCTCTTAGAGCGTAGAACTAGTATTAATTAAGGTTTTAATCTGAGGGGCCACTGTTTTTACAAGACTTTCTAATGGTGAATTAGCACTAGACATCATACTTGAGAAAGAAGCTGTTAAACAAAGTGGTGATGTGTTGGGGTAGGGTATGTGACTCCTGTCTCTGTGTCCTTCTTGTGAGCAATACTTGTTATTTTACTTCGTACATCTTGGATTGCTTTATCTGATTTTGATTACTTTTAAATTTGCATATAGTTTATTGTCTCTGATTATAATAGTGGATGTTACGTGATAATTGTCTAAATTTATCAGTTTATATATTAAACATTTGTTTAACTAAATGCAAAATTAAAGAAAGGTTATCTGAATTGCATTTAGAATATAGTGAACGAAATAGGTAAACTCTAATTACTTAGAAATACACTTCTTGCGTGTTTTATTATGTGAGTTAATTGACACTATGCTAAAATAAAATTTGAGTAAGTTTCGGAAGATTCTAATCGGTTACTAAAACTTTACCTAATTATGTATGGGTATGGCTGACCTGCACTTACGATACAATTGAATTAAATAGAGATATTGGAATTTGACTGTTTATAAGTTGTGATTGTTATGAGCTCATACCTGTTAGTTTCATTAGAATTGTAGATTCGAAAATGTGATGTCTGCTGATGCATAGGATTTTAAGTTTAGTTTATTTTATAGACACTATAATATCAACTTGGTCAAATCAGTTCGATGCATCTAAGGAATATCTACATTTAAATCATTTAACACTGGTCTCATGCATAAATAAAAATATATATATATATATATATATATATATATAATAATAATAATAATAATAATAATAATTTTAGCTACATGATTCGGTTTTCTTGCTGAATGAATTATAACTGAACTTGTTAAACAATGCATTATGCTTGGTCCTTGATTCAATCTGTTTTATGTATATAATGTTGGTGTAGTGTCTGAAATTACATTGGGTTTTCTTTGATTAGTTAAACTGAAGTGAAAGAAAGTATGTTTTGATCAAATACTTGGTGTGTATGGTGTTCAAAATTATTTTTGCACATTTTGTTTATGTCGTAACACAATAACTAAGTGATGCCTATTGTTTCCTCATTGTACTGCACCATAAGTGAACCTAAAAGGAAACCATGTTTTGCCAGAAATACCGAACTTTTGAAATTTGCACCTACCCACTGGATGATTTTATCGAACTACTAATAGGGAAACTGTGAAGCCATAAATTCTGGTTTTATGTTAAAGGCTGGGATAAACTGTTAT
Organism: Gastrolobium villosum; assembly: GCA_032173675.1. Lineage (NCBI taxonomy): Eukaryota > Viridiplantae > Streptophyta > Magnoliopsida > Fabales > Fabaceae > Gastrolobium > Gastrolobium villosum. The sequence goes on from JAVKPL010014619.1 coordinate 79,582, forward strand.
CTGAGTTAAATAGCATGAGTTGTCCCACTTTGTTAATTAGCAATTTTATTTGTATCATAACAAGAGTTTTTGGAGTATATATATTGCCTATTATATTTTTTACCATGTTGGACTGTATCTGACTCCAAAAGAAAAATTTTATATTTGCTATAAAATATTGACCTTCTAATTGCGCCTATTCACTCTATGATTTGATTGAATGAGTGACGGGAAAATAGTAGATCTATTTCTAAATAATATTATGCTTCCTATATGACTAAAATTTCACATGCATAAAATAAATACTTATCTTCCAAGGCAATACCAATAATTCCCTAATTTAATTTTATTTCCATTCTAGAGCAAACATATATATAAATACTCCGATAGCAAGTACTCTACTACATTCCTAATAACAATAAAATAGGTTCCTAATAAGACGGGATGTTACATTCAAGGTCCAAGGTTGCCATATTTGTGATGTGTAAGAAATTTCCATCTATCTCGTGTTGCATAGAAGCATTATACCATGTCTTTTTCTAGATGGATTCTCCTTGGCCACTTACTTTTGTTATGCCCACTTTTTATAATGTTGAGCTTTGGGGTGTGCAATATCTCAAGGGTATATACGGAGAAGCAATTCGTAATCATCGAGCACATGCTATCACCGGTAACATCGGTGCAGTTATTTGAAATGGCGTGAATCATTGATTAGAGTGGGTCACTATTGGTATGCCTTGAAATTCTTTCATGGGTAACCCACCTCACCAATCTCTTACTTTTCTATTAATTCTCATTTGTCTAACGATTTATTAAAGACAAAAGAAATGTTGGCTTCGCTTCACACAAACTTCTTTTATTGAACAAGCATGAAAATCTACACAGAAATCTTCACGACTTTATTAAGAGTATTGTTGATAGGAATACACTTGCGAATGTGTCCAATGAGCCCAAGTACAATGAGGAAGAGAGTAGTGGGTTTCGGCATAGTCCTAGATGGGCCAAATGCCATAGAGCCTAACCAAAGTGGATGAAGGATGACAAGATAAAGTGAGGGAACTTACTATGAACATGTGGAGGACGTTAAGAATAGGAGTGGCTGAGTTGTTATTTGTTATTGTTGCATTGTTATTCTGTTAGGGATGTATTTCTGTATTTCTTTGTTGTAGCGTAGTCATACGTAGTCTTGCGTAGGAATTTTATCGCTATGTTATCTTTCTGTTAGGACCTTTGTATAAAAAACCACGTTTGCATTCAGAATTAATACAGAGATTTGAGAATTCAGCCAACCAAGGGTTTTGGAGGTTTCATTCCCTCGAAGAAGCTAACATTGATGCTTTCGTTGAAAGTTATCATGGTTGGTCCTAATCCCCAATCTGATCATCTTAAGTTACCCTAGCCAAATTACTTGAATCCCAACTCGCTTTCCAGCGAGATATGCAAACTATGGCTCAAAAGTTTACCACATTGGAAGCAAGAGTCAGTACCAGGTGCTCCTCCGTCTTCAACCCTTCCGTCAACTATCCATCGATAGAAGGTCTTCCAATAAACTCAGTCTGCGCTTTTATAGTCCGTTCGAAGTTCTGGAGCGTATTGGTAGTGTTGCTTATCGTCTCCAACTGCCATCGGGATCCCGTATTCACCCTGTTTTTTCATGTATCGCTATGGCGTCCATTTGTGCCCAATAGAAATTACCAGATCCATGATTTTCCCCTGGGTCTGCATCATACAACTCCGGTACATGCACCAATGGCCATCATTTCACGACACATTGTCTGGATACAGGAATGCCAAATTCCTCAAGTCTTGGTGCAATGACAAGACCTCCCTCTCGAAGACTCCACCTGGGAAGACGAGGCTCTGGTTTCCCCTGACTCATTCTCAAAGGCTACTCCTTTGACGCGTCCAGAAACATCGGATGCAGAGAGTTGTCCAAAAGACACTAGTTTAGGCACAACTGAACAGTCACACCCACTTCAGCCAGACATAAGCATCAGTCTCAACCCTAATGCCACCGCAGTCACAACCAATCAGAAGAGAGAACATGGGATTCTTATCTCCCCAACCTCCACTCATACACTTCCACCTGTAACTTTGTCTCCACCTCAACAGATGGTATAGACATTTAATCCCCATCTAGTCTCTAATGGGCCTTCTCACCTCGTGGGCGAGGTCTGTTTGATGGAAAAGGGGATGTTGCAACCCAAGACACTAGGCTGAATGAGGATCGGCCCAAGCGCATTAAGAGGAAGCCCACATATTTATTAGATTACTCACAATGAGTAAAAGGATCCTTTAATAATAAACTCTCTTATGTTAGTCGATTATTCTTTTATAGTGAGACAATGTGAAAGGAATGTAACCGATACAATATATAGCCCAAGGGGGGCGTAATAGAATATTCAAGAAAATGTTGGACACTTCTCTCTTCTTTCTCTCTCCTTTCTCATGTCTTTCTCCTCTCCCTATTACAATCACTCAACTAATTCCCTTTCAGCTCACTAGTTCTTACAAGAGTTAATTACCTTTTTTTTTAGATAAATGAGTTGATTTCTTTTGATGTTTAAATTGGACAATGATGAAAAATAAAGAAAATTATTTATTTTTCCAGTGTGGATGATTTGTTTTTTAAATGAATTAAAAGAATCAATTTTAAAAAAATGATTTGGTTCAAAAAAAATGATATGATTCGATTTGGTTCACAGTTTGGTTAGGTTGATAGGTTTGACTAGATTTGGTTTCTATCCCTAAATTGTTTTGGTTTCTCGAAAAAAACTAGTTATTTACCCGTGCGCTGCACGGAGGGAAAAAAATTCAGTCGGTTGTCGACCGAATCTTGTCGCATCCTTCTAAATGAATTGACGTTTAATAAAAATTATTAACTTATATAACTATAGGTACGGGAATTGTTATCACATAAACAATCACCCAAAATATTACACATATATAAGATGTTCGACAAAATATGAAATGACTACTTAAAAATTATCAGTTTCAATTATGTAGTATATCAAAACATTAAAAATCAGAAAAATTCGTTGGACAAAATAACTCACTTTGGTTAGTCATCACTCCAATGTTTTTGGCAGTTATTACAAAACAATCTGTCAAAATATTCACAAACATAATAGAGGCATTTCTTACAGGATTTGTACCACCAATTGAATTTACTCTCAATTGCTTTGATGATTCCGTAAGCAATGCACATCATAATCTGAAAAAAGAAAAAAGAAATATATAACATTAACGACATTTAGAAATATATAAAAATAATTAAAAAATATAGCATAACTTTATCCCAATCATAACTAAAAGAAATCAGAAGGACATGCACAAAATTAAAAAAAAAATAAAAAGATTTTTTCATCATAAATGCATTCAAGTTTGTGAACTGCAAAAAGAAATCAAATCAACTACACTAACCTTTGAAATACTTCTTTATAGACAATGTTATAGGTACTATTTGCAACACAACCATTATCATCAAATATAAGAATCTTCAATCTTTGTTTGCTCTTTACTCTTGATAGCGCCACATATAATTGTCCATGAGTAAAAACAGGTCTAGGAAGATAAATTCCAACATGAGAAAGTGATTGTCCTTGACTCTTGTTGATAGTCATTGCAAATGAAACCACCAAGGGAAACTGTCTTCTTTGGAAATTTATAGGAAACGTATGAGAAGACGGGCTGACAGTGAGCCTAGGGATTAAGACAGTTTCTCCTATATTGTTTCCTATAAGAACAGTTGCCTCAACAACATGGTTGCCTAATCTAGAAATAAGCAGTCTTGTGCCGTTATATAACCCCTTTGATTGATCAATGTTTCTCAAAAGCATAACCGGCACATTAACCTTTAAAGTTAATTTATGATCAGGAAGTCCGGAACATGAGAAGCTATTTAAAATCTCAGGAGAGAATTCAACATCCTCTAGCTCAGAATTTCAATCTTGCTTCAAAACACTATCTGAACTCAAATATGTTTGTTCTTCACCCGGAATAAAACTCATAAGCCGCTCGTTTTAGATAGCAACATCTGTCAATTTAGGAGTCAAAATGGCACGTTCTTTGAAAAAAACAGGATCAAAAATATGATTCAACATTTTCGGATACACAAAATCAACCAAATCTAAAAGTGGATCTTCCGATTCTTTGATCAATAGTGCATCTGGAATTGTTATAATAGATTCCCCGTCCACATCATCTCCAAGATCACCATCTCCTATTTTAAGAAGCCATTCAGAGAATTCTTTTATTTCCATCAAATTTTGATTACTATTTCCTGAAGTTAGACACATGTTTTTTGTCAGAGTCAATAGATTACAATGCGGCCAAAGATAAGACGAATTAATAGTGGCATGAACTATATACTGTCTGCTACCATGAGGAATCACAGGTAAAATCTGCCGGAAATCACCTCCTAAAACAACAACTTTTCCACCAAATGGATTATCACAGAAACTCGGATTAGAAAATCTAAGAACACTCTAAGTGTTCTATCAAGAGCCTCAAAGCAAAATCTGTGTACCATTAGGGCCTCATCCCAAATAATTAAGCTTGTTTTCGACAACAACTCAAAAAGAGTAGAATTTTGGCTTATGTTACACGTTGAATCTTCGTTGATCTGAATAGGAATACGAAATCTGGAATGTGCGGTACGTCCTCCAGGCAACAGAAGGGAAGCAATTCCGCTCGAAGCAACATTTAGTACAATTTTTCCATTTGATCTAACAGATGCAGACAAAGTATTCCAAATAAATATTTTTCTTGTGCCTCCAAACCCATAAAGAAAGAAAAAACCCCCCTGTGCCTCGGGAAATCGCTGAAATAATCTTCTCGTAGTCATCTCTCTGCTCATCAGTTAGTGAATGTAATAATCTCTTATGTTCTTCTATAAAAAATAACCTGTCATACGATAACTCATCAAGCACCAATCTATTTTGTATATCCAGCAATGATTCCATCATTATGCGAGGCATTGACGGGTAATCTGATAGAGATCTACCATTGCTCTGCAGTACTTTGGCTATTTCAGTAAGTGTAGAATCTTCTGGAAGAGATGCATCTAAACAAAGAATAAAACAGAATACTAAGAAATTGAATTATTAACAAAAGAAAAAATTAAAAAAAAAATATTAACTTCAAGATACGTTAGAATATATATGAAATTCAAAATGACTTATTCTATTAACGGACTTTTTATAATGAATTAAAAAAAAGAGGAGGTTAATATTTTTGAATTTAAGAAAGTATAATTAATTTCTAAAATGACAAATAAAACTCTATCACCATTGAGATCCAAGGAACAACAATGATATACTGTAAGGAGCCTAAAAAAACGTTAAAATTTTTTATAATAAATTTAATTCAATGTGAAGTAACAGATTTAAACGGTAACATCAATAAAAAAAATAATGTTTTCTTTACAAAGTTTACAATATTTTTAAGATTAACATTTATTTCAACTTAAAGTAACAACTTATTTTCAGTATCAACAATAATAACTGAAAATGTTTTAAATTTTTAATAAAAAAGAAAGGTGAAATAATTTATAAAATTTTAATTTTTTTTGAACTCAAAGCAAACAGATAATAATGTTGGACTTTATACATACAGTAACATGAAAGTATATGTCATTCTTGAAGTAATCAACATGAAAAACATATCTAACATATTGAAATTGTCGACATATCTCTTGTTGCAGTAAAACACTGGTCTTTAGAAATAATGCATGAAAATTGTTATAAGCACATACCTGAACATCCGATATTTTTCCTATGTAGATATAAGATATCTTCATAGAGGAATTTCCAAGACTTTTCCCAAACAAATTCAGGTCTAGTCATTGAATTGCTAAATAAAAGAAGAGCAAACAGATTACGAAGATAAGAAGCTGACCCCCATGAACTTGCCTCTTTAATAGCATCGATATACTCTCTGTCATCATCCAAAAGACCCAGAAAATAGCATGCATCCTTAAACGAAGGAAAAAGCACACCATTAATTGTTCTCAAATCATAATAGCTCGTACAACCTTTCTGAAAAGTAAGAAGCATCCGAAGATATGAATCTTCTCTATTATTAGCTGAGAAATGATTTATTCTACCGATTGAAAATCCTTTTTTCTAGGGTGTCATTCTTGGGTATCTTCTTTATAAAAAAAATGGGTTGGATACTCAGCATAAGTTAGATGCCTTCCTTCTGGATATTTTTTGTTTGCTTCCATCCAAGCCTCAAAAATCGACCTCATGGACTCAGCTCTTGTCTTCACATCAGATATTGATGTATTATCCCGGAAAACAACATTCTTTGCATTAGGTAAGTGAAATGACAATCTCTGAACAGGAGGATATCTAAAATAAATATCAAAGCAAAAAATTCTCCAAGCAGCATCGCATGCAGACACATACCTATAATAAAAGAAGAAATTTATTCCAAAGAAAGGAAAAAATCGTAATTCAGTTCAAATAAGCGAAAAAAATCACACATTCATATATTTGAAATTCACTACCTGCAATCATAAAACATTTGAATTTCATCATTTTTTCGAGATGCGTCAAGAGTTGGATCTGAATATTTTATAGCAACTGTCACGCGATCATTTCCTTTATGGATGTATTTAAAAAGATATTTAATAGCACTGCTCTGACAGGTGTATTCAACATTTATATGAGCTTGATATTTTAAAAGAAGGTTTGCAGTGTAAGGCACAACAGAAAGATTATCTAGCTCCACACCGTTCCTAATAACAAATCTCCCATTATTTCTTCTTTTATAATGAGGGAATCCATCATCGTCAATAATTGTACGGGAGCTGAATCTTTTGGGAAATTTCTTTGAACACTTTCCCTCTTTCATGCAAGGAGACTTGTAATTATTAGGACCACATGGACCGTGCATCATATAACTTGTTACAGCTGCAAATAATGAAGGATCAGAATCTTTATCAGGAATCTCCGCATAAATCAATTTGTCAATATCGAGAGCACTTTCTGGCTTGTTAGAGGAATGCAAGAACAGTAGAATATGAGCATGAGGCAACCCACGTTTTTGAAACTCAATTGTACAAACATCTTTTAATTTCAAGCAAAACAAACGACAATAATTTGTATTAAAAAATGTAAAAAAAAAAAAAATAAATAAGATGCGTACATGCAAAATTAGGAAATATAAAGATATGGTTTTGATTTTAATAAAAAATGCAAAAAAAGTTATTCCAAAACAATAACAAATAGAAAAAATACGTACATGCATTAATTTTGCCAAGAATATGTTTGTTTCTTAAATCCTGTAACAACTGGTCCAATTTGAACTTGAATACTCTGCAAGGAATATCTGGACGATCTTCAGCGTTCAGCGTTCTAGCCTTAAGAAATCGTGAAATTTCTGGCCACTTAGGATTGCAGGTAATTGTTATGAAAAGATGAGGATATCCAGCCCAACGGCAAATTGCAAATGCATCCTTACAATTTTCTGCCATATATCTTGGTCCGCCCGTGAAAGAAGAAGGTATAATAATACGCCTGCCTGTTTTGACCGCTGTATCTTCTCCTCTGTCAAACGCATGTACTACATCTTCGTACAAATCAGCTCTGAGATTAGCCTGATTGTAACGAATGAAATTAAGACGTTCGTGCTCAATCATTGTATAAGCATCAAGCAAGAACTGTTGGAAAAGTTTTCTAGATTGATGGAGAACTTGGGACTCTCCTAATATGATCTGAAGTCTAAATGCAAAGAATTCTCTAATGCTGATAGTTGATCTTGGGTTTGCCCTATCAGTAGAAATTGAATTACGATGGACATCATCGCGATAACCATCTTCACCGTAAGGAAATAACAAAGGATACTGCAAACCCAAATATAATGGATGTTTAACATCAATGCGCTTTAAAACTCCATCCTGTGTCTCAACAATGATGTCCCTATCACCCATCGCGGTGTCTATATCTCCAACAATTAAAACAGCTACTTCAAATGCGGAAGGAAGATTAAAAAGTCTTCCATCATTGCCACGCTTTCGAATAAGCCTCAATCTCACGCCTTTGAGTTGATCTTCGTTATAATGGTCTCTAGCATAGCGAAAAGATTGGACAATACTGTTGTGTTTATCTAACATCTCCTTCAATGATAGGACAATGCTTTGATCGAGCAAATCTTCATTATTGTTTGATCTGTAAATTGTATTAAACAATTAAATAATAGACATTAGCTTAAATTCAGGAATTATAATATGATTCATAAATCAATATTTAAAAAATTACATCAACTTATATACCTTAGGAATCTCAATCTATTTTCAACTTCATTTTCAGTATCATATATATAAAGTTGAGCAAATTTTGGAGTATGAAAATCAAGGGGAAGAAGGCTGCCCATTGCATGATAAACTTGTCCTCCAACTCTAAAACAGTAAGGACCTGAACCATCATTTACTGACCTGTCAACTTTTCCCCCAAAGGATGTGAAGGAGAAAAGCATGTTATACAGACGAATATTTTGTAAAAAATGGTGGCTCCTT
>JAVKPL010014620.1:0-89755 GCA_032173675.1 Gastrolobium villosum
ATTTGACCCAATAAATTAAAATCATTGATGAACGGAAATCAACGGTTAGGATCTAAAATGATATAAACTTATATCCTTTTAAAAAATAGATATTTTTCTCTTTTGTTATAATAGGTGACCGTTAAGTTCAGCATTTTTAATTGTTTTCAATTATCTACCTTTTTTCTTTTTCTTTTTGTGGGGGTCAATGATGCATGATATCTAGCTGTTTCACACGTCAGAAATGGCGTTACAACATAAAAGAAAAAAAAAATGGAATTTTGAATATTCTCGTGCTCTTTGACCGTTCGTAAAAAAAAAACGGATTTCCATGTTGTCAACATTTTACAAATTTAGTGCTGCACTTAAATTATTGATATGCGTTGCGCATACCTCATCTTCGAAAACAGTAAGAGCTTGAGTAACTGAGTTGGCACAAGTTTGTTCTTACTCCCGGTCAACCGGAATGGATAAATAAAGTGAAAATTATAATTGATGAGAATTTAAAAGAGGAAATTATAATTTTTTTTTATTGTAGGATACTAATTACCCCTTAGGATTCAGGTGTAACGGTGTTAATTAGGGCCGGCAAAATGGGCCGAGCCCGCCGGGTTGGCCCTCCCCGCCCGCCAAATAGGACGGGCTGGGTTGAGTTTTTTTAACCCACCAGCCCGTTAAACCCGTCAGCCCGCCGGACTCAGCCCACCACGGGGTGGGCTAACTCGCCAAGCCCCTATTTTTTTAGGTTACCCAATTATTATGTAGCTCTGTGCCTTAAATTTCTCTGTGTGTAAGTGCCTTTTTCGAATTGTTGTGGACTGTTTATACAACACTTTGTTACTTGTTTTTTGACTCTATTTTACTTTAATATGATTTTATTTTTTATTATTATTTTAGGATTGAAAGATGCATATTTATATATAGATTATTAAACACTGATCTTCTTGGTTTCATAAGCACATTAGGATTTTATACAGATTTTTTTATGCTTTTATGCAGATTCTTTTATGTGTTTTTATGCAGAATTTATTTTTTTGTATTTTATTTTTATATATTTTTTTATTTTAGGCGGGCTGACTCGTAGCCCGCCAATCCACTCATAAAATGGGTCGGGTTACTCAATTCAACTCATTTTATCAAAACGGGCCGGGGTGGGCTGGCCCGTATTGCCAGCCCTAGTGTTAATGGATCGGACTTTGGTATTAAAAAGCTAAACTGTATTTAAATATATCAGACTGACCTAACCTGTAACCTATTATAAATATAATTATTGGCTCGTGGCCTTACTAATTTATAAAAAATAAAAGTCTAATTTAGTTTGTTAAAAAACAATAAGACAACAAAAATGATGATTGACCACAAAGAAGAAATGAAAATTAAGTTGGGTTTAATAAATGAGTAATATAAAAAATATAAAATAAAAATAAGAGTTAGTATATCGGGCATAGATTTTAAGGTCACACTTTGGAATTAGAGCCTTTTTATTACATGAATTTTCACACAAATCAAAATTTATATCCAATAACCAAAAATAGGCGGGTCAGGCTAGACCTATACCAACATGGATATTTTAATTAGCGGTGTTCATCAACCGATTCAAACCGCGGTGACGGAACCGAAAAATCAATAACCGAATAAACCGAAAATCGAAAAATTAAAAATTGAAAAAAAAATCACAAATTTTAATTGGATTGGATCGATTTTCGGATTGGTGGATGAAAACTGATCCAATCAAACCGATCCAATATATTAATTTTTCTCTAACTACTTGAGGCTTTCCCTACTTGGGTCATTCCCCAATCATAACCCAATTTGTTTTTTTTTCTTCTAAATTCAAGACTCATTGACTCATCAACTAAACCCAAAAAAAAACTTACTCACATCTCATCAGCAAAATTTCATCTATATAGAATTTCATATTGATTGTAAAAAAAACTAGATCATCGATTGTTGATATTTTTGTATTTTAAAAAAAGATTACAAAGTCAATATATACAAAAGATATTATTTGCACAATAATCATGAAACAATATTAGAATTTTAAAAAAATCGAAAACCGATCCCATCCAAATTGAAAAAATTGGATTGAATCGGATCAAATTTGAAAAAAAAAATTCCAAATTGAATGGATGATTACATGATCAAACCGAAGGGATTAGATCGGAGGATTTTTGCTTCCAAAATTGATCCAATCCAGACCGCGAACCTTATTCAAATTGATAAAGCGACCCCTCGACGCGTGACAATTATTCAATTAATTCTGGCCCTGAATTTTTTTTTTTTTTTTGTAGGTTAGAACTCTTATGTTTTTTTTACAATTCGTACGTGCTAAACTCATTGGTCATTGCCACTTATTTTAAGTCAATTCTGGCGTCGAAGAAATTATTATTTTAGTTTCTAGAAAATAGCATTTCTTTATTTTCCTTCGTGCCAAAAAAAAAAATCATTTCGTCAATTGGTTTAATGTGTTCTTTTAAGATTAAAGTTGTGTCATTTTAATTTTTTTTTTTACTTTATGTGAATTCCCGCTATAACATAGTTATACTATGAAGAAAAGAAATTTCACTTTCCACATCAGCTAATGTGACTAAGGAGAAAAAAAAAAGAGAAGTAATTTTTCATGTTGTAACTATATACTAAAAACACTAAAAAGACAAAATTTACATCTAGTTTTCCCAATAAAGTTAGCAATCAATTGTTATAAAAACAAAAAAAAAGGTTAGCAATCAATTATTTCCTTTAAAGAAATTATATTCCTACGAAAAAAAATACTCTCTGTGCAAAGATATGTGGATCGATTACATTATAGTGTTTTGTTTATCTATTAATTCATAAACGTTGTTTTATGTCATTAATTTATAATAATAGTTATAAAAACTCATAAATGCGTTTATGACTTTTGCGATTTCCATTATTCAGACTTAAGCATGCGTGTGGCCTTCCAATTTTTATTTTTAGCAACGGGATTTAACAATACGAATGGAAATGATATTGAATTGCTTTTGAAGTAGGAACTGAAGAGATCAAATCTAGTTGTGCAAGTTCAGTCAAAACACATTCTTTGCGTCATAAACTTTGACAAATTTGTTTCTTGGTGACCTATAATCAGCCATTTCGAAAATTGTTAATGGATTTAAGCATGCAATTCTGCTATAGAGTCATGCCAAATTCATCTCTTAGTTGAATGTGGATTTAGAGATGCTTGAACTTCTTCTAGTGTACGCCCCTTGGTCTCTGGTACTAGGTTTGCTACAAATAAAACGGTGAAGCCACATATGCCAGAGAATATGAAGAAAGTTCCTGTCCAAAATAACACAATGATGAATTATTCTGTTTAGAATAAGCACTACTTACTTTTCTAGGTATCATTCCTTTTTTAATTTTTGTACTTTCTGATTTTTTTTGCTTTCTTTTTTGAGGAAGAGTAAGTGTGAAAAAGGGATCAAAAGTAAATCCGAACCTACCTGCTGAACTCCAACTCATAAGGAAGTTAAAAGCATATGACACAATCCAAGAACACAACCAATTAACCAAAGTCACAAGGCTTCCAGCAGAACCCTTCACATTGATGGGAAATATCTGGTGAAAAGAATAATAATAATAATAATTACTACTCAAGCTGAGGATTTATTAGTTATTATGATTGTTTTGAGTGAACACCAACTTGAAGTTCAGCTGGTGCCACCGTTATATAACTACGAAGAAAACGTGGCTAATTTTCAAAAAATTGAAAATATGATTTGCTACGTTTCAAACGTAGTTAAAGAAACGTGGCTAAATTAGCCAATACCAAGGCACCTGATGGCACCGATGTGGCTCCGCCACTGCCAACTTGGGTATGGTCAAGGGTATAGATTAAGTGTTTGGGATATGTCAAGGTTCAGTATAAGATATGATACCGATGGTATGTAAGTCTAAGTGAATGTAATCGAATTGTCCTTCCTTTTGGTCCTGTAGATGTATTTATAGTGTTTCTCATAAGCAGTTATAGAGGAAGATCATGGGTGTGGAACAGTTTTCCCAACAGTGGTCGTGGCAGTTATGGTGATTATGGCCTTAGCATTGCATAGTGGAAAAGAATCGTGGGTTTGTCTAGGGCACTAGCCGGAAGTGTCGTATCGGGGAGGTGCCTTCAGGATCCTGAACGGGCCTAGTCCTTGGGCTTGAGCCCAATGGGCTAACTGGGTATAAACCCGGAACAATTATGATATTTATATTTCATAAGTTCAAATATAATAAGACCAACCTACCTCAGACATTATAACCCAGGGAATTGCTCCCATGCCCAGCGAGAAAGATCCTGTATATACCTAGTCATTACCAAAATCAAAAACTTAATTAGGTAATTTAGTATGGTTAATGTGCCATTTTGGTCCCTCAATAATTTTTACTACAATCAAATTAATCAATTTTTATTTTAAATTAAAACAATTAGGTCCCTAGTAACTTTGCAGTTGGATTACTAGCAAAAGTTTGTAACAATCATTACCAGTACACCAACGAGCGCCAGAATGGGACTGACTTCCTTCCATTTATGTAGGTCCTGCATATGGCAACCGAAATTATCTATTTATTTAGAAATAACTAATTTGAAAAACAACATAATATTTAGAGCATATTGTGTAAAATTCAAAGAACCTGCAAGAAGAATGATAGTGCCGCAAGGAAGCATCCTAAGCATGTTCCTGTTGCAGAGACCTGTATAAAAGTAAAACATTTTGGATTTAGAATTCACTGAACAGCATAAGAAAGAAGAAACAAAAGCTTAACCTTTTTACCAGTAAAAGTGGTCGTCTTCCAGATTTATCCATCAAAAGTACTCCCAAAGTTGTCATTGGGATCTATAAAGACAGAAATGACCAAATAGTGTGAAGAGACTCAAGAATGAAGAGAAGATCCATCGAAAGTGGCTTTTTTCTCATCTTACATAGCATTTAAGAAGACAAAAATTAATAAAATTGTATGAAGAGAATTAAGAACCTGAACAGCAACCATTGCTGTTGTTCCAATACTGCCCGAAAAACCTGTGATGGATAAGAATTTTTGCTTCATGACAATCGTGTTATAAATCTAATACTCCCATAATCATCTTCCTTACTCGTACGTGTCATATTATGATAGAAGCATTAAAAAAACATGCACGTACCAGCAGAGATAAATATAGAACTTGCATAAAAAGCAATGCCATTAACCCCTCCAAACTGTTGTAGTATCATCAAGCCAACTCCTACCTAACGAAGTAACTAAATACCATAAAGAGTCTGCAAAAGGTTAAGAAAGTTTGCATCTTAGAAAGCTCACGGTAAGTGACTTCAAATACTGCAATTGAAATAAGCCAATAATGCTAGCTTCTTTTTGCTGCTGAAGGGCTTCTGTATAATCCTACAAAAAAAGTACAATGTATAAAATAATATGTCAGTTTATTTGATTCCTTCCTTCCCCCCACCCTTTGTTTTGCTTCCTAGTTAGATTGTAAACCACAAATTAACACTGTAATGAACAAACACTTAAAATATATACTCTAATTTCAGTGGCCTCTTGAGAAACATCAGCATTCTTTCCCCTAAGGCGCTGTAAAGCAGATTCACTCCTTTCCAAGCGACCAGCCTTTACCTGCAGAAGCTTGCAACTATCACTTTCTCGTGATGTGTTGGTTTAATGACATGTGTTGCATCCGTTTATTTGATGAAAGTGGTGAAAATTTTGATTTGCTCGTGTGAATTGTGTCCAACACAAATAGGGTCGACCCAGTTCAAATACCCACTTCGTGAGTGTCTGGGGATTACCACTGAGCCAAGCCGGCCCTTCTGTCCAACACAAATAGCCCAAACAATAAAACCTACAGCAGTCATGAACAACTCACCAGCCACCTAGGAGACTCAGGAATGAAGGGCAGACTCAGAAACTGTACAATACACGGAATAATTCCTGAGAGAAAGACATAAAAGATGTGCCTCACATAGAACCTTCTTTTTAATTTCATTTTGTGAAAAGAACACCAGAAAGAAGAACTTTACCTATTACAGCCAAAATCCGCCAATTCAAGTATGCTCCAATAAGCCAAGTGAATGATACCCCACAACAAATCATTAACTGTTAAAATAAGACCAAACAGGGGATTTAAGATAAGCCTATACAGGAAGCATGTGAATATACACGGTACGCACAGACTACTAAGGATAAGGATGGTCTTTTATAGAGTGATGGAAGGTATACAATATTCTCCCGAAATATTCCTTATCCTTATGCCAAATACACAATGAGAGTAAAATAATATTCACAGAATATAGTATTGCCTTACCTGATGAATTGAGGTGAATCCCCCTCGAAGATTCTTGGGTGTGATTTCAGCTATATAAATTGGTACCTATTATGGAAAGGGAACTAGCCATTTGTATTTATTTTAAGTGACTGATATCGTTTGAACAGAAATTATGACAAATTAAGAGTCATAACAATTACCACATAAGATAGAAGACCTATTCCAAATCCTACCAGAAGTCTTCCAACATAAAGCCACCAAGCAACCTTCAAACAAGCACCAAGCCTTAAACATCAACCACTGAACTTGTGCAAAACCCGTGGGATGAGGACTTTCAACTGATAGAGTCCTAACTTTACCCATCTATTATTGAATTGCATTTAGAGAAATTTCGCTTCAAGTCTTTCAACAAGAATTATTAAATTAAAGAATCAATTCAATTTAAAACCTTAAGCTAGTGAGTGATACCACATTAATGGTTTGTTTGAACTCGTGACCTCTTGATCACAAGCTCTGATACCATGTAATGCAGTCAATTCAACTCAACAACTTAAGCTTGTGAATGATGTCACATTAATGGTTTTAGATTAATATCTCTAACAATTAATTAAGGCCATGCATGCTCTTTAACAGTTACATTGAACTCTATTCATGGAGGGTTTGTTTTTTTCCTTCCTTGAAATATAGTTAGGTTAAATGGATTTAGTTAACAGACATATGCAATAGCATGCAAGCAACTTAAAGAAATATGGGAATGAAGTCAAAGAATAAACCTTTGAGAATACTATAGCAAGCCATCCCATGATGCATATAACCTCCGAGAATCCCATGGCCTGCTTAGCAAAATGCAAAATAACCGAAGATTGGAAGAAAAAAAAAAAAAAACTAGAGTAAACACCCTCTTTGGTCCCTGGCAATATCGACGAAATCCTTTTTAGTGCCTGACGATAAAAAAGGACCAAATTGGTCCCTAAAATTATGAAAAAATGGTCACTTTAGTCCTTCTGTCAATTGTAATAAGTACTCCTTGGTCATTTTTTCATCATTTTAGGATCAATTTGGTCTTTTTTTATTGCCAGGGACTAAAAAGGATTTCGTGGATATTGCCGGGAACAAAAAAAGGTGTTTACTCAAAAAACTAAATAAAACGGGAAACGATTCAATTGAAAATGTAGAGCTACAAGCTTTGAGAAAAACACAAGATTGGAGAAACTTACAACTCGACGACCTGCGTAATCTGCTATTTTGCCACTTAAAATTGCACCAATCATTGCTCCAATTGTCAGTATTGAACCAAAAAGTGAATACTGTTATACATACAACACATACAGGACTCAAAAATGAGGCCAATAGATATAAGCTGGGAATGCTTCTCTCATTTAAAGCAGCACAAATAGTTAACGAACTCGAGTTCGATACACGACAAAAACAGAGGTTGTGATTCAAAGTTAAAACCTCGGCGACACCAAGATTAAGATCATCCATGATTCCAGATTGAGCAGGGGATGAAAATCCCACCTGCAAAAAAATCAGTCAATGACGGTGTTCATTCTGAATTCAGATAAATTTGCAAAAACCAAAATGTGTAAAAGGGAACTCACAGAAGACCCAAAAACGTAAGAACCAAAGACAGCAACAAGGGAGCTAAGTATAAGAATAGGTGGTAACGAACAAGTTCTGCTTTGACTCTGTCCCTCACAGTCAACGCCATCGTTGCGGCCATACCCCTGTGATTCTGTGGAAAGCAGAGGACTTGAAAATTCGCTTGGTTTTGTGCTTTTAGTGTCCATGATTAATATCCACACCGAGACTCAGGAGCGACACAGATTTTTTAAGGTTGTGAACAGAGTCAACGCATCTTTGTGTTGCACAAAACGACAGTGCAGTGCTTTGAGATAAGTCTTTGACTTGAGATAGATATGGTGTTGCTTTGAATTAGTAGTGTTAGTTTGATTCATTGGACCTTGAGATTGTTTTTGTTACTCCGGTAAAACTAAATAAGTAGATAATTTGCCTATAATTACCTGGTAAAACTAGATAATTTTTCATTGCATAATCTGAAACCGTTGACATTCAATTTGCCTATGATGTCTCTTCGTAAGTTTGTCTGTTTGTCTTTAACATAATTAAGGTAAAAATGTTTATTTACTTTTAGTCTAATTTAAATTAGGGAAAAAATTCAAATGTAGATAAATTATTTGCATTTATATCCAAAACGATGTCGTTTTGATATTGAAATCTTAACAAATTATAAATATAAAGATTATTATAATCCTGAAATAAATTAAAATTATAAAAACACTCTGATTTCCGTCCTAAAATAACGTCGTGTTGGGTTTACTGCAGATAACTTATACGCAGCTGCAGATAAAACGAACACATTAAAATATATTATAATTATGCTATTTAAAATATATTATAATTATAATATGTCCAAATTTTAAAATAATATATTCTTATTTGTTTAATTTAAAAATAAATTTATTTTAAATGATATGTGTGGTGCTGTTTGATTTGCAATAAAATCACAATGGTGCCAAACAAAATTGGGTTATACAGAATCCCAGTGTTTTTTTTTTATTATTAATTTTGTAGAGAGTGAGATTAATTTACCAAAAATTAAAAAAAAAAATTCATTGGATAAAATTAATTTTAACTGTAAAATTCTTAAAATTTTAAAAACATATTCTTGTTTATATTTCAAAAATATTTTTACTTTCATAAAAAATTAATTCTCTTAAATTCACGCTTTCTTTTAAAATTAATTTTACTAAAATCTAAACTAGGCTTACCTATAATCCTCAACGGGTGGCAGTGGCACTATGAAGGGTAAACAAAGAAGCTCGCGGTGGCGGTCATCGTTGTCCTTCCTTTTACCAGAACAGCGTGCGCGTCACTTTCTGATATTTCATATTTTTGTGTACTACTTTTTTTAACCACGATATTCTTTATTCTTTTTCACAATGGTAAAAAGTTGTTATTATTATTTTCTAAGATATACTATAAATAACGTGTTACATCTAGACAAAAATGATGTCATTGGTAAAAAATCAATATATTTTTATAATTATAATTTATTTTAGGATTATTAGTATTTTTTATTATAACTTTTTAATTTTTTAATTGGAAGCGAATGTAGATAATTTATTTACATTGTATAAACCTTAAACCCTATATATATGTATATATATATATATATGTGGTAAAATCATTTCTGCAGCCGCTTTACATACAGTAACAACGGGTGTATGGTTATGATTCCCCACATTTAATGTTTTTATCTTTTGTATGGTTATGATTTCCCGTATTTAATGCTTTCAAGTACATATATGATAAATATTTGATTGCTACACGTACAGCAACTGCAGAAATGTAAACCCCTATATATATATATATATATATATATATAATTAATATGTAAAACATATTTTATACCCGTTACACTGAATCGGATCTAAAAAAAATTGAGTATGAATGACTTTGTATTATTAAGTTTTACGATGAGTGAGAAGAAAAAAAAAAAATATACATATAACTGTAAGTCTATAACGTAATTGAATGAGAGAATATTCTTTTACCAAAAAAAAAAGAATGAGAGAATATTTGTGTCCTTTCGTATAAACACCTAATTCTAAGAATATATGCAAATCATGAGCCTATTACATGAGACTTGCTGATTGCTATTTCCTTCATTCAGGCTTGCGTATCCGTAGCCTTCCCATTTTTGTTTTTTAAATGGTCAAGCTTGTTTCACGAAACCTTTATCAATCATCAATCTGCCATTTCGAAAAATTCGTACAGGGTTTATTATGCATTGAATTCCACTGCGGTCTTTGTTGAATATGAATTCAAAGAAGCTTGAATTTCTTCTAGTGTACGCCCCTTGGTCTCTGGTACTAGTTTTGCTACGAATAGAACAGTGAAGGCACATATGCTAGAGAATATGATGAAAGTTCCTGCCCCAACATAACATAATAATTAATTTCATTCCATATATAAATACACGGACCTATTTATCTCATGTTACATGATATAATTATTTCATGGAACAGAGACAAGATAGTGGGGTCCATTACTTTTTTTAAAAAAAAAATTGTGAATCCCACTACTTTGTCTCTATTGCATAAAATAATTATCTCATGTATTTCCGATGAATATAAGCACTCTTAACTTTTATAATTTTCTACTTGGTCTCTGGCACTCTTTTTTTTTTACCATCCATATTTTTTGCTTTATCTTTTAAGGCTTTGTTTGGGAGTTGATTTTTGGAGGGAAATGAAGGGAAAGGGAGGGTTTTATTAATCCCCTCCATTATTTGTGAGTTTAAAAAAATGGGGCAAGGGAAATGGGGATTTTTGCAAAATCCTCAACAATCCTTCCCACCCTCAATTTTCCCCTTACCAATTTTTTTAACTCCCAAACAAGGGAGCAGAATATCCTCTAATTTCTTTTCCTTCCCTTAGATCCCCTTTGTTTCTTTTCCCTCCAAACTCCCGAACAAATCCTAAAGGAATGAATGTGTAGGAATTAGCAGGGATCAAGAATAATAAATGCAAACCTACCTGCTGAACTCCAACTCATGAGGAAGTTAAAAGCATATGAAACAATCCAAGAACACAACCAGTTAATCAAGGTCACAAAGCTTCCAGCAGAGCCCTTCACGTTTATGGGAAATATCTGGAAAACAAAAACATAACCATTAATTCATCATGCTGATGATTTGTTATGTTTGAATTTTTATTTCATGAGCTGAATCATACCTCGGACATTATAACCCAGGGAATTGCTCCCATGCCTATCGAGTAAGATCCTACGTATACCTGGCCATTAACAAAATTAAAAGGACAATTACCATTATATGTCAATCTATAAGTAAATTGGCCTGAATAGACACCTGGAATTGAGTTATTATCTTAAAACTTTTAACTTTAAGGGCATCATTCAAATATTAAATCCAATTCTATTTCAAGAAGGTCAATGAAAACTCAAAACATAAGTTCAAGGAAGAACTCGAGAACTACATTAGACATGCTAGTAGCCTAGTAGTATTAATCTTCTACGAATTTTTACTCTCAATTGTGCAATTAATGCACAAAAGATTATTGGGTAATAGTTTGACATCACTCTTTCACGGTCATAAAACTGAGTAATGATTGAATACATTAAAGTTAGATATGCTATAGTCGAAGATTTTATATATAGGCATAGTTGCTTAAGCATTACTTACAAGTACACCAACTAGCGCCAGAATGGGACTGATTCCCTTCAATACATGTAAGTCCTGCATAAGGCAAGCTTAATTATTCTTAGAAATAATTCATGTGAAAAATAACTAATTATAGCAGATTTTGTTATTAAAAGAACCTGCATGAAGAATGATAGGGCTGCGAGGAAGCATCCTAAGCATGTTCCCACTGCAGACACCTGTACAAGAGTCAAAATTTCGGGTTCAGAATTTACAGAACACCACAAAAAATATAAACAACAGCTCAACCTATTTACCAGCAAAAGTGGTCGTCTTCCAGATTTATCCATCAAAAGTACTCCCAAAGTTGTCATTGGGATCTATAAACACAAATGACAGGTTTGTGTGAAGAGACTCAGGAATGAAGGGTGCACTCATCAAAAGTGGCATCTATCTCACCTTATACAGAATTAAGCAGACAGAAATGATGAAACAGTGTAAAGAGAAATAAGAACCTTAACAGCAACCATTGCTATCGTTCCAATACTATCCGAAAAGCCTGTCATGGATAAGAAATTATGCTTTCATGAGAATTTTATCATAAATCTAATATTCTCACATTCATCTTCCCTTACTTATCAAATGAATCAAATGATAGATGCATAAAAAAAGGCCTACACATACCAGCAGAGATAAATATAGAATTTGCATAAAAAACAATGCCATTAATCCCTCCAAACTGTTGCAGTATCATCAAGCCAACTCCTACCTAACCAAGTAAATAAATATCATAAGAGTCTGCAAAAGGTAAAGATAAGGTGCATGAATGGAACTAATTTAGAATGCTCACAGTAAGTGACTTCAAATACTTCAATTGAAATAAGCCAATAATGCTAGCTTCTTTTTGCCGCTGAAGGGTTTCTGTATAATCCTACAAATAAAAGCATAATGTAAAAAATGATGCATTAGACTCTTCGGTTTCTTCATTTTTTTATTTCCCTTAGATTGTGAGCCAATAGTAACATTCTAATGAACAAAAACTTGATTATATACTCTAATTTCAGTGGCCTCTTGATACACATCAGCATTCTCCCCCCTAAGGCGCTGTAAAGCAGAATCACTCTCTTTCAAACGACCAACCTTTGCCTGCAGAAGATTGCAAGTACCACTCATGATATGTTAGTCTAATGACATGTCTTGAGTAATGAGTACAACCATTTGATAAAAGTGATGAAAATTTTCACTTGCTTGTGTGAGCTATCTCCAACACATACAGTACAAACAACAAACTTATAGCAGTCATAACAACTCACCAGCCACCTAGGAGAATCAGGGATGAAGGGAAGACTCAGAAGCTGTAAAAGACACGGAATAGTTCCTGAGATAAAGACAAAAAAATTAGAGTTACATGGCACCCTTTGTAATTTTGTTTTGTAAAATGAACATCAGAAAGAAGAATATTACCTATTAGAGCTAAAATCCGCCAATTCGAGAATGCTCCAATAAGATAAGTTAATGACATCCCACAACAAATCATTAACTGTCAAAGTAATACCAAATAGGGATTTAAAATAAGCCTACACGTGAAATATGCCAAACATAGGTGATACACACACACAATAAGAGTAAAATGATATTAGGAGATTAGAGTATTGCTTTACCTGATGAACTGTGGTGAATCCCCCACGAAGATTCTTTGGTGTTATTTCTGCTATATAAACCGGTACCTACTATGCAAAAGGAACTATTTATTTGTATTTTTGGAGCGACTGAACATAGTTTGAACTGCAATTATAACAAATTACACGTCACAACAATTACCACATAAGATAGAAGACCAATCCCATATCCTACCAACAGTCTTCCAACATAAAGCGACCAAGCAACCTTCAAACAAGCACCAAGCGTTATATATATAAAAAAAAAAAAGCTACTGAAAACAGAAATTTTTGTTGGAGTCTTGTTAAAAGGATTACTAATTTTCTCTTTCAGGCAAATAAGTTTCATAGTTAACATCATGACATGTACTTCATGTCTTCAATAGTTACAATGAATTCTTTTTTCCCTTTCCAGGAAATATATGTAGCTACTTCCCTTCTTACGGTAGAAAGGTTACTGTTGAGATATATAGTTGCATATTAGTTGGACGAACAACTAATGTGGCCTTTATAAGGCCTTGGGCACTCTCACCCCTATAGTTAGCTTTTGGGTGGTGTATCCCAAGATTCTTTACATGATATCAGAGCCTCGCATCCCTCCACTTTATCTTGTGGACTCTCTTAGCACAGGTAGGTTGAGCCTGTTGCATCATCCGCTCTTCAAGCCTAATGGGCTCTTGTGTGAGGGAGCGTGTTGAGATATATAGTCCCACATTAGTTGGATGAACAACTAATGTGGCATTTTTAAGGCCTTGGGCACTCCCACCCTTTGATCTAGCTTCTGGGGTGGTGTATCCCAAGGTTCTTTACGGTTATTAGGCATATTCAACTAGCATGTCAGCACTATAGAGAAATCTAGGAACGAAGTCGATGAAATTAATGACAAACCTTTGAGAATGTTATGGCAAGCCATCCCATGATGCAGAATACCTCCGAGAATCCCATAGCCTGCACAACAAAACGCAAAATAACATTAAATTTAAAATTAAATGAAGCCACTTTTTGAGAAATACATAAAATCAAAGAAACTTACAACTCGACGACCTGCGTAATCTGCTATTTTACCACTCCCAATGGCACCAATCATAGCTCCAATCGTCAATATTGAACCGAAAAGTGAAAACTACATGATTGCAATAAATAATTAAGTACTAAAATATTACAAAAGCAAAGGTTGTGAATTGTGATTTAATGTTCAAACCTCAGCCACACCGAGATTGAGGTCATCCATGATTTCAGATTGAGTAGGGGATGAATACGCCACCTGCAAAATTAATTAGCACTCATGTGACATTGGTCATTGATGGATTTGAAAAAACCAAAATGTGAGAAAAATGGAAACTTACGGCAGACCCAAAAACAAAAGAACCAAGAATAGCAACAAGGGTGCTAAGTATAAGAGTTGTTGGGATAGAAGAGTTTCCTCTTTGCCTATGTCCCTCATGGTCAACGTCATCATCAACGTTGCCTGTCCAAAGCAGAGGACTTGAAAATTCGCTCGCTTCACTGATTTTACTATCCATGATTTCTGTCTTAAAAACAACCAGACACAGCAAAGAGGTTAACAGAGTTTATAAGGTCATGGCACGGAGAGTTAATGGATCTATAAATAGGGGTTCCTCGTGTTGACCAAAACAACAAGTGGAAAGTACATGAGATTAGACTTGTCTTCGGATATGGATATTGTGATTTGTTGAACATCTCAATCCTCGTTGGCCGTAGATATCTTCAATTCTTTTTTTTCTGTTTTTCTTTTTTCGCATGTGACGTTAATATAATAATACCTTGTTGCTGTGCCGGCGGCGTGCACGTTTTTGCGGGTTCAATTTAAAAAATTTGTATGTACGACTTTATTTTTTTGGGGGGTAAGATCTTATATGAATTCAGTACATTATATTTTAAATTTATAATTTAAACTTGTAACGTTAATCTTGTACATTATGTAATTTGAATAGTTGCTAAAGTATATATTTCTTATAAACATTTATTAATCTCCCATGCAATATTATATGTTTATTTAAACTTGTTTATGGTACCACACCCTCTCTTGTTAAATTCTCAGAGTCGATTCTCTTTAATGGCTTTTAGACTATTGTTTCACTATTTCATGCAGCACATGTGTCGGTCACTTAACCTCAAAAATCGTTTTTATTCTAACACTATTTTTTTTTATATAACATGGAGGTATCCGCATTTAATCTCTTCGGGATACGGTCTTGTAGGCTAGCCCCTCATTAAAACAATGGATGCATTGAGCTTCACTACTTCATTGAGACTAATCCCTCATTTGAGGAGGGAGACACCTCCTTTGACCTTCAAAGATATTCTAAGAATTTGCTTGAGTCAATTTTAAATCTCTGACTCAAGCAAATCTTCAAGAACTCAGTTAACAACTGAGTTATGTTTGAGGATTTATTTTATTTTAACACTATTTAACTCTTCAACAAATTTATTGAAATATATATATATATATTCTTCCTGATGCAAGCAAATTAACTCTCCTTGTTGGCCATGAATATTCGTTAGCTATTTAACTCGAGCCGCAGTCTGTGCTCCCCTTCTAGAATAAATCTTTCTAGAATAAATCTTTCGTATTACTATCAAGATTCAGTGCATTTTATTAATGAGAGCAGTACACATTATAAGAGGGAAAAAATTTTTAACAAAAATAAAATAAAATTAGCTGATATGTAATATTTTCGTTGGTGAGATATACTGAATCTTTGGTACAACAATAATATCAAAAGTTTATTCCCCCTTCTATCATTGCTGGTAGGGACACAACCACACCCAAGCGTGCACATTATTATTGTCCGTGTGAGAAACTGTTCTTGTTTCTTGCCTTTTTAGTCTCATACGAATAGTTGAAGTACCTGCTATCACGTCTTTTGCTAATATTGCCACAAAAGTAGATCGCCTGGTCTATCATGTCGGGAGTATTTTGCCTATGTAAAACATCCGTTTGACAAGCTTTTGACAAATTAGTTGATTTTGGATTCTTATTAGAAAAAAATACATCTTCAGCGTCACTCTGTTAATTATATATATGGATTAATTTACACTTTATGTTAGAATAAATAATTTTACATTTATTATTAAAAGTTAAATTTATTTGTATTTAATTATTTATGTGCACTCTGATCTCTTAAAATAGATTAAATGGTTAACAACAAATGTAGAAATATTTATCACTATACGGCTGTAAAACTTTATTTCTTACTTGACGGAGTTTAATCTTTTATATCTTTCAATGCATGGTTCGAGGAATAATATACATTATCATAATTTGTATCTAATTTATATCCAAGAAGAATCAAAGATAAATTGGCAAATGGAATTATAAAATTGTGAAACATAAGTTTTTTGGGATTGGATCAAGAATCCAATTTTTGGAGTATATATGAGTAAAGTATCCACGGGGAAATATATATAAAGTTGATTTCTTTTCTAATCGTAACTAAATTCATATCAAAAAAAAAATGTTCTCCCTTAAGAGTCGGGAGAACTTTTTTTCATAATTTCATAAAATAAAGTATCTTCAACTTAATACGTTTTTCCTATTCAAATCCAAGAGGAAAAGAAAAGATAAAAGAAGTAATCTAATATTATAATATAGAATATACAAGATGGGTAACAAAAGTTAGTATTTAGCTCGATCCACGATCTGAAACAAAATTATGGTACGGTATAGAAAACAAAAGACACTAATCGTAAAAAATAATTTTCAGCCAAAGGATGGATCAATTACACGAAAGATGAGAGATCAGTAAGTAGAAGTTTATTGAAATATAATCCTTGTTAGATTGTCAATTTTGTATCAAGGATGTCTTTCTAGTATATCGAATCAATATAGTTATCCTTCTTATGAGATAGCAACGAAATTTCACAATCTTATTTGCGAATTCTTTTATTTAATGTAATCATAAAAAATTAGAGGGGAAAATACATGTTTTCCGTGGACTTGCCTGGCTACTCTTGCTTTTTCGAATGATATTAAGATGTCACTACTAAGAAAATTTATTCTTTCAAACAATGAAACCTACTCGACCTGGCTCGGTCGACCCAGAATTTGGTGAATTGGTTATCGGACTGATTCGAATCAAGTATTGTACTTGTTATGTATCAAATCGGATCAAACCTGGCCAAAACCAATGACATGGTGACCCTGTCAGGTTATGCATTTTTATAAATAAATAAAAAACAAAAATCAAAATTATTTCATCTTATAAAAAAATGTAGAACGCATTTTAAAATTTTTTGTAATTTTATTTGTTAGTAGTATACTCTTCTACATTGACCTCAAATTTTAACTTCTAACACTGAAGCAATTTGCGAAAAAATAAATTAAGAGAATGTGACATGTCATTTCAATGCAAATGAATTTGAAAAATATGAGTTACACAACATCTAGTCTTTTGAATGTCATTAAGAGATATGTTTATGGAGATTCTTAGTTGCAATTTAAATTGACATAATAATAGCCTGCATTTTTTTTTATTTGTGGTTTAAGTGTGATTGAGAACTTATTTAATGAACTTTGTTTAATTCAATTTAGATAGGTAGAATATAACTAAATTTGTATGTTTATATTTATGTATATATTTATATATCCCAGTAAACGGTTAATCAATAACCGAGTACCTCAATCAAATCGATGTCCGGATCGAATTTAATAAGACTGCTATACGTACGTGTCGTTATGCCCTTGGCCATTTTGCGATTTGGAGTGCAGACAAAACATTAGTCTTTTTGTGCGTTATGCCCTTGGCCACTTTATAACTTTTATGTATGCGACGTTGTCTTTGTTTTTGTATGTAATATAATATAATATATATATATATATAATCATAATTATAACCTATGAAACACCGACACTTCAAAGATCCTAGCGTGTCGTGTCCGACACTCTCGGACACTCCGACACTCCCCGACACTTCAACACGCGTTATAAAAATTCAAAAAAAAAGTTCAAAGGTTGCTGTGTGTTGAGTTTTTAGTTCCAGTTATTAGACTCGTTGGATTGCGATTACCATTTTATTGAGTTTAATATAAATATTAGGATATCTTATGTTTCTTTGCAAAATTTATGAATATTATATTTTTAGATTCATTTTTTGTTAAATTATTGAATATTAAATATAATATACATTATATAAATTAAAAATGTTATTTAATATCAAAACGTGTCTTAACGTGTCGAAATCTAACATTTTTTAGAATTAACGTGTCGGAGTGTCGTATCGTATCGTGTCACGTGTCCCGTGTCGTTATCGGTGCTACATAGATTATAACTAATAAATAATGTCATTTCTCATATGATACTATTTGCATATTGCTCACTAAACAAATTGCTAACAAAATCAAATTTAAATCAACTTCAGATGAAGCTTTTCGATTTTAATTAACTGAGAGGAATCAGGCTGTAATTTTACTTTTGTATATAAAAATGAGTAAAAGTGAATTTTCAATAAGATTATAAAAATAAACCGTGAAAAACAGACGAAATTTTTTGGGTACATATTTGCTACAGATATTTTATTTAAAAGCAAGAGAAATATTAATTTTTTATTTTTTATACTTTTCAAATATTTTTAATATTAAATGAAATATCATATTGTTAAAGAAAAAGCTTAAATTATTTCATAAAATTAATATTAAAAAATATATTTGACATTTTTTAAATATAATGATATTTTAATCATCTTATCACACAACAATTAACTACTTCAAGCGCCATTATTTGCTTGCTTTTTTAGTTCATTTTACTATTTGATTGATGGTGTATTTGGTACACTAAATATTGATTTTACGAAAAATTAAAGAAATAAGATAGATTAAAATTAAATGCTTATTTCTCATTTAGCATTTTATAGATTAAAAATTTTTTCTGTGTAATATTAAATAAATATATTTAAAGAAAAAACCCAAGTACACAACCATAATAATATTATTCAAATTGGTAAAAAAAAAAAAACCAAAATATCCTACAATTTAAAAGATGAGGACAATTACATTGCCTACCTATATAATATTCTTATCCTTATTACCTTTTTATCATCCTTAGGAAAATATTTATTATTCTCTAGGACCACCCAATGATTTGGTGTTCCCTCTCACAACATTAATTATTTCTTTCTTTTTTTATCCATGCTATTTTTCTTCTTTTCCAATTTTACTCTCTCATTTACACTAAGGGACCACCTAAAAAATGATGGTCCCGCACCACGATAAATTCTCTCCAACGTTAGATTAAATTTAAGTCAACGATCTTAAATATAATAATTTTTTATTTTATTTCTTTCTCCCTTATTTTTTTCAACCAATTACACCTTTTGTTTCTCACCGTTGATTTAAATATAATATAGAAAGATAATAAGGATAGAAAAATTAAATAGGTAATTAATACTTTACCAAAAAAACAGGTAAGTAATATAATCATCCCAAAAAGATATGCCCAGCATATAAATTTTATTTGTGTGAATCTCGATTTTAAAAAATATGATTTTTACATCCAGTATATGATAATATCTGAAAATTTAAAATTTTGAAAAATTCAATTTTCCGGGAATCCTGAAAAATACCGCGTACCAAACGGTTAGGGAAAAATGTTTCTGCATAGATAAGTTATATGCATTTATTCTCGAAACGACGTCGTTTTGGTATTGAAATCTTAAAAAATTATAAATATAGAGACTATTATAACCCTAAAATAAATTAAAATTATAAAAATACCATAATTTTTTGCCCTAAATGACGTCGTATTGGGTTAAATGCAGATAACTTATAGAGTGAGTCCTTAATTTTATTTTATCTTATTTAGAGGGAAAAAAACTCTGTTCTCTCTCTTGCTAGCTATTGTTTTCCCTCTCTTTAATTTATGTGTGTCTGAAACGTTGGAGGACACTAACTCTTACGATCGAACCCATGTCAGAGAGACACAAAGACACGGAGATAGTAACAGATGAGACTGAGGTGTGATATATATTGTGAGCTTTGAATAACAAGAACTTGATCATAATTAGTTTCTGGACTTTTCTGTCACTTTGAATTCGTAACTCCCTTCCTAGCCAGAGTCCACAGAGTAAGAAGAAAAAGGCCTTTATGAGGCATCAAACATCATGCCGCAATCCCGCAACCACTTTATGTCTCTCTTTTTGTTTTTTTTTCTCTGCCACATTTCTCACACTTTGTTAGCTTCGCCTTCTATCACCTTTAATGGCGAGAGATTATTTTTTATGATATGCTTTCATTTAACCTCTTGGTGTATCTCGTTTTTTTTTCTGTCTTACGTGATTCTTTATTTTTATTTTTATTTTACTTACCCAATTGTAGATGGTAAAAGATGTTTGCTACTGCTAATATTTGAAATTATGTGTTATGCAGGAACAATAAAATATAAAAAAAATAAAAATAAACCCACAAACAAATCAACCAAGGTTCCAATGGACGATGCTTTTAATGATAAACACCAAAAACCAGGTCTTTTGTTTTCTTACCCTTCTTCTACTGCTCAAGGTTCCTTCCATTACTGCATCCATTTTGATTAGACCTTTCTTGTGGTTTTTTCATAATTTTCAATTTTATTTTGTTCTTTCAGATATAAGACATTTCGATTTGAAGAGAGAGAAAGAAGATGCCTCATCTCCAAGAATTGACTCTCATCAATCACCTGAATTGGTTACAAGTTGTCCAAGCTTAAGGACACGATTTCACTGGATAAAGTTTTTGAAACAATGGAAAAAAAGATCAATTAAGCACCCAGCTTCCTTCCCTTTTATTTGTTTGCCAATCATGACAAAATCTAAAAGCAAAAGCATTAGAGAAAATCCCGCTCTATGCAATGGATACAACTCCAAATCTTCTTTGGTGAATTTCAGCCTCTCTGACCTGAGAAATGCAACCAAAAATTTTAGCAATGGTCAGTACTCTAGCCCTGGATTTCAGTGCAATGGTTCTCTAGTATTTTAGTTAATAATTTTCATTTGAAAATATTTGCTTTATATCTGTGTGGATGTTCATAAGGAGGAGCTGATTTTGTGTGCTACTCGCCCGTGGAATAATTGGTGGGGCGGAGGTGAGAGAAAGAGAGAAAAAGTTGAGAGAGCATAGAGAAGATGAAAATAAAAATAAAAAATTCACGTGTCAATTTCTTAATGGAAGGACCGTGATGGTCCTGAATCATATTAAAAAATTTCCATAAGGAGTTTCTTAAAAATAGGATAAGTTTGACTATGTCTATTGTTGGAAATCCACAATCACACTATACACACAAATCAAAAAAAAAAAAAAGAACGAGAGAGAAAATCGACACAATAATTTATCATCACTCGTTATAAGTCACTCGATTTATAAGCGAATATAAATAGGATTTAGAAAATGAGTCAGAGACCCACAAGAGTCCTCGTCTGGATGCGAAGTGTTGGGATAAATTTTAAATGTCCATTTTTTATTAATGAGTCAGTTATGTCAGTTAGCATATTAATGAGTCAATTATGTCAGTTATAAAGTAATGAGTCAGTTATGTCAGTTATAAAGTAATGGGGGTGTTATGTGTGGAGTTATGTTGGTCAATTTTATAGCTAATAAATAGCCTTTGATAGTTTGTATGAAATGTAGATCAAGAGAAAGAGCAAGAAAACAATAATAGAAAAGAATTTTTTTTTTGTAGATACACAAATATGGTTATCTCTTGCATCTGTGTGAATATTCAATTCTAACACGAAGTATGAGTCATACCAACATCGATTTCCTTGTTCCTTTTACTTGTAGAAAATTTAATTGGAAGAGGTGGCTTTGCTGAGGTTTACAAGGGTCGGCTTCAAGATGGACAACTAATAGCGGTAAAGCGAATGAATAAAGGGACAACAGCGGAGAGGACATCAAGCTTTCTATCTGAGCTTGGCATTATTGCTCATGTTGACCATCCTAACACTGCCAAGCTTATTGGATGTGGTGTAGAAGGAGAAATGTACCTTGTCTTCCAACTATCTCCACTGGGAAGTTTAGGATCTCTTCTTCATGGTGTGTATACTTACTTGCCTATTGTAATATATGTGAAAGCTTGTTGTTTAATTGTGTTTACTACTAATTACTATTTACTCTTTCATGACATATTCAGGTTCAAATACAAACAAATTAGATTGGAGTAAAAGGTATAAAATTGTTATCGGGGTAGCTGATGGCCTCCTCTATCTTCATGAAATTTGTCCAAGGCGAATCATTCATAGAGATATTAAACCAGAGAATATTCTGCTCACGGAGAATTTTGAGCCACAGGTATTTATTAAGTGTCATTAGAGAGAATTACTAATAAAACGAATTGTGCATTATTACCTTCATATATACATGAAAATTCAGCTTCTTGAATGTATTCTGTGATTGTGTGCGTACAAAGAAGTTTCAACTTTTGTTTACCTCACGTGGGTTGGTTTCGGGTATATTTATCCTTCAGTTGAAGCTTGGTTGAGCTTTTCTTGAAAGTAGGACATGGGTTTCTTCAATACCATACATAGTACTTATATATATTGATAAATATAAGGATATACACTTTAGCATGGCAATGATTTATCTATCGAGAGTTCCATGGACAATATTTCTCCCGCAGAACAACACCATCAAGCTAGAGTTTTTGTGTGATACTATGTCTGTCCCATTCAACATCTTGAATATAAATAATATTACCATACTATGTCTGTCCCATTCAACATCTTGAATATAAATAATATTACCCACTAATTTTTCAACCTTTGCAAAGACATGGTTCATAAACTGAACCGTGACATGGTGTGTTACACACCAAGGTCTTTCTAAAAATGGCCAGGGAAGATTTTAACCACATTTGTGTAACATCCCCATCACATGTTGGTTCAATTAATATATATATGATACAAACAGAAACAGCGGAAGACTTAACTTACGAAAATACGAACTAACTTTTTCTTTTTCTTTAATCATTTTTCACATAATATATCGTATTGCATACTTCTTATAGTTTAATTTTCATTCGACGGAGACGAAAATCGGACAGTGTAACGTCTGTAAATCGGACCAACGGGGATTTGCGAATCTCACTCTCAAGGTATCCTGATAGACATATCATCTTAAACATATCATATAATCATATATGGTCCAACAACAGATCTAATACCCATCCATGAGTGCATGCATAACTGGCTCTATGCCACTATCTCTAACAACATACATGTTTCAGCACATGTAGATATCGGAATACACAAATGTACCTGCATCATATATGAGCACATGTACAAAACATATACGGACCATATACTGTATAATGGATCAAACATCATGATCACAAAATGAATAGAACACTATACAATAATATATATTCTCCAAAAATACATCTAAAATAAATAGTAGCCTTGGGCTACCCAGAACTCCATATCCTCATACTAGTACCTCTAGCCACGGGTAATGTCCTTGTCCGATGAGGGCTCTTCAATTAACTGTGTTCCAGAAATCATATCCCTAAACGGGATTAGAGACGAATCTCTAGTAAGCTCCAGGTTTATAGAGAACTCTCCATACTCTGGGCTCACTTCCTGCGTGACAGTCAGATACATAATATATAAAACATCATATATCATACTATACTGAACATATCTCGTATAACATATCATATAATCAAATATCATAATTAAACAAAACATATACACAAATCTTATCAGAGACGTACACAATCATTCCCAAGTGATGACCCCAAGCGAAAATCAACGCACGTAACAAATATCATATACAAAAATCATCACAATAATCACATCAGAACAAAGCATAGCATATCAGAGATGTACGTAGTCATTCCCAAGGGATGACCCCAAGCAGAAATCAATGTACATGTTCCCAAGGGAGGACCCCAAGCGGAACCAAAAACACATCAAAGATGTACACTATCAGTCCAGAGGGACGACCCCAAGCAGACATCAGTGTACATAGGATCAATGGTCAAAGATCATCATATAAAAAAATGTACACAATCAATCCCAAGGGAGGACCCCAAGCAGACTTCAGTGCATATGTTCCCAAGGGAGGACCCCAAGCGGAACTCAACATATAACAAATATATACACAGTCAGTCCCAAGGGAGGACCCCAAGCGGACATCAGTGCATACACAAATCAATGTCCAGAGATCATTACAGAAATCATATCGAAATATATCAAAGTAAACACATCAAAAGATATCCAAGTAAACACATCAAAGCATATCAAATTAAACACATCAAAACATATCATATCACATCATCATATAGCTCTATATGAATGCATCTATATCATATATCTCATACATATCATACAACCTGACCACAGTCCGTACACTATGGTGGAACACAAAGTAGGAGCGAACCCCATAAACATAGAGCTTACTTCTTGGAGCTTTAGAATTTGCTTACTTGAAGGACAAGCTACTTATCTTGCTCCACGAGAATCCAAACATTCACAGTCCCTAGGCACACCTAGAGGAGGAATTCAACACAAACTCAATAAAATGAGATAATGCCATGTAAATATACAAGACACACACTTTATTGTTTATTTTCTTTTTACTTAATCATATTAAGTCATGAGTGGGTGGTTCTTTGTTCAACAACTCCCCACAAAATTCCACATATTCACTTAGTCTTAGGATAGTCCCAAAGGCCCTTAGAACACTCATTATTCCTCTTAGCACCTAAAAACCTATTTTTCCCAATTTAAGGCAGAATTCCCATTACAAAGAAGCTATAAGATTTCTTTTTGTCTAGTACCTAAACCCAAGCTTAGCCACCTATATAAATTATTTTACGCATATAAGTGTTCTCACTTTGCGAAACAATATCTCCGAACATATACCTCCTTTGAAAATGGCCAAAACTCATTTTAAGGCCATACAAAGGAGCTACCTTATTTTCTTTTTTATATCACCAAAGCGAAGGTTCATACCCCTTAGAATATTATTCCACGCATAAAAGTATGCTCGTTTTGTAAAACAGTAACTCATAGCACATACTTCCTTTGAAAATGGCTAAGAGGCACATAAAGGAAATCATGTCAACTTCATGATTCGAATGCTTTAGTCCATCAAATTCAAGCTTATTACACACCTCTAATCCAAGATTCATTAATTCATATATACGGCACGGTTCATCTCTACAGTACTATTCATGTATATGTCACTATTCACGTATATGATATTATTCAAAAATACGGTGTCTTTAATTTTCCAAATACATTTTCACCGTTAAAATTCTCATCTAAACATTTTTCTCAGCATAAGCTAAACCTGAATCAAGCTCTAACATGCTCAATCAAACCAAATTCTCAAAATGAAAATCTAAATTCAATCTTCATAAAAACATGAAAAGGAAGGGGATTTTTTTTACCACAATGCACTCTAGAACAAAGGAGAGATAAGTTTCTAAGCTCTCATGGCCTCAAGCTCCATCAAAATCCATTTTTTCCATGAAATTTGAAATCTTTGGGGGAGAAGGTCTCTCTCTACAGTGAACCCCACCCTGAAATACCGGTACCAATGGATTCCTCTCGAAATTTCTCACAAGTTTGGCTTTGGAACAGAGTGATTAGTAGGTCTCTAGCTCAAGTTATAAGCCTTGGAAGATTTTCCTTCAAATTCTCCATTTTTCTTTCCTTTTTGTTTCTGTCTCTCTGTCGTCGGTTTTTTGAAGAAGAATGAGAACAGTGACTCCCTTGAGTCACTTAAATCAGTTCATTATACCAGCGGGTATAAACTTATCTATCTACACACTTCCATTCATTACCAAACTTTACCCAATAGACTATAATATTTTTCTAGTTACGTTTCTATTTTTACTTTCACTTTTTAGATAACTTTATTTACCCGTATTTTTAATTCTTAACTATCATTTTAACTTCTTTTTCACCAAAAGTGACTTTATTTCTTTTACTTCTAATTATTCTTCAATATTAAATCTACAACTACTAGTGAAGGTTATTATAATTTGTGTTGGTATCAATGAACATTTATTAGTTTGCATTAATAAAATGTGAGATTTATATAAATTAGTCCCAATTGATGTCAATTAGCATTTGTTAGCCTTTACTACCAAAATATTGGTATTCATCCATTCACAATTTCACATCGATTTATCCATGTTAGTATCAATTACCATTTTAGTATTTTAAATTTTTGTAACATATTATAAAAGACACAATAGTATTTTTGGAACAAAAAAACAAGTACTTTCTTCCAATCCTTCTCTTCTCTCTCTGTCTCTCTCTCTCTCCTTCTTCTTCTTTGTCTCTTCCCTTTGAAATTCTACCACCCTATAAGTACTCTTAACAATTGGTGCTTTTATTCACTCTTGCCTTGACCATGCCAATAATTTATTGCAAAAAATGTTAAGACATATACAAACAATCATCGATTCAAGTGATAAAGAGTTTATTTCCTTTAATTAGGAGTCTTATGTTCAAGTCATGGTAATGAAAACAATGATGTTGGGAGAGTTGCCTTCTATATAAGTTTGATTTTTTTTTCTACTATTAGAAAGTTATTAAGAGTGTTGATATAGAAAAAAGAATGGAATGGAAAAAGTTACAAATTTGAAATTGTAATATTGTGTCCATATGTAGGAAAAGTTGTAAAGTCACCTTTATTTATATACATGGACATACTTTTCATCTTAGGATCTTGCATTTTTTCCTCTTATGACCTGATTGTATGGCTTTTTAACGTGCAACGTTATTTTCAATATTATAACACGTACACAGAGGATATTTTGTTGGTGACTATGATTCATCTCGATGCACCTATGGCCACTTGGTACCAAGGTCTAGAGGCTGATAACCTACGTCTCAATCGAGATGTATTTGTCTCAGTCATTTGTGACATTTTTGGTCCCTTCGAGTAAAGGAGGATCAGCAGGAACGTCGAATTTGTGGAAAATGGTGCAATCTATTTAGCCGAGAATCAAGGAAGGATCTAGAATTCTTCTTGGAGATGGAAGAAATACAAAGTTATGGAGGGATAAATGGGTTCTTAATGTGGATAACCTATTAGATGTCGCTACTCAAGATGTTCCGGTAGTGTCAATGTTATCTTGGAATGTGGCTAGTTTTGTGAGTAATCAAGGTAGCTAGAATTGGAGTCTCTTTCAACATCTCCTTCCCATGCATATCGTGAACTAGATAACTGGTCTTACCCCATTGGCTAAGGAAGTAAATGACAAGGTTGTCTGGAGTTGATCAAACGATGGCTCATTCACGGTACGCTCTGCTTATCAGGATCTAATTCGCTCCGTCCTTGATAACCAAGCCATTGTCAAGAATATTTCCAGTTATATGGACTCTCTTAAGAGACACAAACTTCTCTCAAGAGCATGTGTGCTTCTTGTTTATCTCTGACTTGCATCTATGAGTATGCATGGTGATTAATTGAGCTCATCCAATACTTCTGAACTTGCATGAAGCATTCGTGTTGGTACGTATGTATTAATCCTCAGCAACCCCTAACACCTCCCAATTCCTTTTCACATGACTTCCAATCCAACGTCTAATAAAGGATCGATCTAGTGGTGAGGGATTTGAGTAATTTGTATTAGGTTATGTGTTCAATTCTTACAGACGTATCAAAAAAAAATTGTTTGCCACTTGACGCATTCACTATCATTTGCAATTACGAGTTAGCGAGTCATCATACAAGATACTCAAGAAGTCTATTAATTAATGCTATTATTTAGAAGAGGTTAATATCAAATACCTTTTTAATATCTCACATCTTTGTATTGCTATAAAAGTCATAATAATTGTATGGAGTAAAAGAATAATTGTTTTCTTCCAATCATTTTTTGATACCAGAATCAGATGAAAAAAAAGTGAATAAACAGAAAATTCGAATTTTATAAAAGAAAAACCTCTAGTTCGGCCAAATACAAATTAATAAAACTAAATTTGCCTAAAAGAAAGAAAAAAAAAGGGTTAACAATAGCTGATTATAATCCAATCACCGTTAAAAGTTTTAAAAATAAAGAAATAATTAAATTGAATCACCCTAATTATTAGAGAAAAGTTTTATAAATAAAAACTTAGAAATCAATCAAACTTAAAACATATCCCAAATTTTAATCTTGCAGGCCTGCCAACTTTCTTTAACACGTGGGTCATGTTGGGTGAGTGATAAATTTGATTGGAACTTGATTTTTTGAATCAATCCATTAAAAAGTTTTTCATGCATAATAAACGATCATAAGTGCATTACTCTTTCCTTTCTTACCAATCACTTTCCTTTGTAATTCTGCCATTCTACTATTACTGTTAACACTACATGTTCAGCAAGTGAAATCAGATGCAGACAACGTGCCTGTGGATTTTAAGGCTATGCTTCTGTATCCCATAGTAGAGTATCAGTTTCATCTGATTTATCACTCTGATTAATTGGAAATTTCTCCAGATTTGTGATTTTGGGCTTGCAAAGTGGTTGCCAGAACAATGTACTCACCATAATGTATCAAAATCTGAAGGCACATTCGGGTATGCAAATAAATAAATAAAAATAAAAAAAACTACTAAAACTATAGTCTGTGAATTGTGAGGCTCTCATGATTTAATATTTACCCATCATTACTTGATTGGCAGGTATTTTGCTCCTGAATATTTGATGCATGGCATAGTAGATGAGAAAACTGATGTATATTCCTTTGGGGTCCTACTTTTGGAGATTATAAGTGGGCGTCAGGCTTTGGATAACTTGCAGCAAAGTATTGTGTTATGGGTAAATCAGTTTCCTAATTAAATGATGGGTTTATCATCTATAATTTAGAAAAAAATTTCCTTCACTCACGACATTTTGTGGGGCCCACAGCAAAAAAAAAAACTTTGGCACGCAAAACGAATCTCTATAACATAACACAAACATTTTTCCTACAACATAACTCTTATAAAGGGTTTTATAAGAGTTATGTTGTAGGAAAAGTGATTGTGTCATGTTATAGATATTCATTTTGCGTGCCGGAGTTTTTTTTTTGCTGCGGGCCCCACAAAATGTTGTGTGTGTAGAAAAAAAAATTTGGTCATGTTAAATGATAGATGATAAACCCCTCTTATAAAACCCTTAAATGATAGTATGTTTTGTCATCTTAGTATCGCTACATGAGAGGCCTTGACCTGACACATTATGATTTCTTATGTGTTGTAGGCAAAGCCTTTGCTTGATGCTAATAATATTAAGGACCTTGTTGATCCTTCTCTTGATGAAGATTATGACCCAGAACAGATGGATCGTGTTGTTTTGACTGCATCTCTGTGTGTTGAGCACTCTCCTCTCTTACGCCCCTGCATGAGTCAGGCAAGTATGCAACCTACAAAATTGCACTTTCTTCATCTGCTTCCTCCAAATTGAAGTTTCACACAAGTGACACAATTGCATTACCACAATCTTAATGAAAGTACACTATAAGAACTGAACTGTATCTTTTCTCAGTTAACTAATGTTTGAATAATATCTAGGATTATAGTGGAAGACTTTTTTCTATTTAAAAATAAATCTTGTTTCTTTTGTTACACTAAAAATTAGTTCAACACAAAAATTAAGCTATTAGGTGAATATTTTGATATATATTTGTTAACATTTTATATTTTCTTTCCTCCACAATATTATATGTGTTATATTTATCTCATTTAACATGAGATAAATCAAATTTCTACACACACATAATAAAAAAGGGTCCCACCTCTATTTTTTTTTTCTCCAATTATTTGTAAGTCCCTCTTATAATTTTATTTCGCTAACATAAGATAACTCATCCCCAACAACAGAAGAAAAATATTTCCCATATTATATATAGGGAAAACTTGTTCTCATGTTACATTAGAATTCAACTCTCATATTAGTGACTATTCGATTTATGTATAAATTTTTTTTTTTTTAAATAAATATAGAGTCCACCACTAATTAAGTCACAACATGATATTTCTTCTCTTATGCAACATGAGACTAGATAATCCGTTATATATATCATAATATAGTCATTTCACTTACATCCTTCAAAATGAAAATACTTTTCATTTATTATATTTTATTATCTCTCTATTATAGTTGCATAAGCACTTCGTTTCCTTGAAGTTCACCTTTTGTATTTCTATGAAGGGTGAAAGAAAAGAAAAGAAAGCGTAAGAGAAGATTGATCACATTTTCTTTGTTGGCTGCAGATTGCAATACTGCTAAGAGGTGATGATTTTGTCCAGGAATCTGCAAAAGAATGCCCGAGGCGTTCTCTCCTAGAGGTGCTACAGGATTCTTGAGAGCTAATTAAGGACATCATATTCAAAACCTGTGGTTATGTTACTAGTTGCATGTCCCAACATAATTTATAAAAACTCTTAATGATAAACTTCTTGCGGTGTCTGCAAGTCTATGGATGAACTCTACAAAACTTATAAAGTGTTTGGAGAATAATGGATCTATGAGGAACCCTTATCCCATGAACTAAATTTAAAGGGGTATAATTATGTAAGTTATTAAAATTAAAATGTTTAAATTAAATCATAGGATTTTAAAATAGAATGTGTCTAACAAGATTTAGATGAAAATTTCGAAAGAATAAGAAGCAATTATAATTGCATATAACTTGAAAATAAGGATGGACTATTTTCGCTGTAGAGGTTTGAAAATTGAAATCCAGTTTGTGAAATCTCAGCAGATACGTTGAAATTTATCGCTATTCGAAAAAAAATGCTTTTTTTTTCTTTTTGTGATTGTGGCTTTGAAACGCAAAAGACTTAGGAAAAGTGAAACCATTCGTAAAGCGATTAACGACTTAGATTTTCAGTTTTTTTTTTTTTGGTATGTGAGATTTTAAGATACTCTACCTGCCAAATAATTTTTGAGGAGGATATTTTTACTACCAAAATTTTCTATTACTAATTTACTACCTATCTAATCACCATTGAATCAAAGAGAGAATATTAAAAAGTTTTTAAAAAAAGAGAAAATGTTGATCCAATGATGATTAAATAAGTAGTAAGTTGGTAGTAGAAAATTTTGGTAGTAAGAATATACCTCCTCATAATTTTTTTTATCAGGCACAAACAAATACAAGTTGAAAATTGGAAGAGCAAACAAATCTGATCACATAAAAATATTTTAATTAAGTTTGGTTCGGCATCTAGTTTAAGATACTCTCTGAAGGGCATCACGCGGTAATCAAGTCATTAGGATTGAGGTGTTCCCATTATAAATAAAAATAAAAAATTACTTTTGAGCCCTAACTATTTTAAATTCAATCAAATGATTTTATTTTAGGTTTTATGTTTATCATTTAACATAATATAACTTCACTTTCCAACACATCTTATAACTCCACTTTCCTACACACTAAAAATGTGGGGTCCATATATTTTTCTTTCTCTTTCATCATTCCACTAAATTTAAAACAATTCTTATATTATGTTACATAACACTATACGACGCTTCATTTTAATAGCGTAAAACTTATTCGGATTAAGTTTTTTACTTACGAAACTCGAATTCAACATTCATACTATCAGAATTTAGAAAGAAAAAAGATGTTGCTTGTCGTAATCAAGTTTCCTTGCGTAACACATAACTCGATCACCGTCCCCCCCAAGTGATCCAAAATAGCACACAAGACCCACTTGCAATGTCCAAATTACCCCCATTTCAAAAATATTTGGAGGGGACGTGTCCGACATTAGCGAAAATGGGATGGGATGTTAGTGACATTTGAAAAGGGAACTTGTTTTGGAATTAGCACCAACTCAACTCAAGCACAAGCGGAGAGAGAGAGAGAGAAACAGAAAGGTCCAAACGGAACGGAGAAGAAGAAAAGCGAACAAGGTCAAATCAAATCAAATCAAATCAACTCAAGTAAACGGTATTGTTATGGTAAATCGGCCACACTCGTCGACGGTGACTCGCCGGTAACCGGTAAACAATCCCTTCATTGACTTATGATTATGAAGAAGGAGAATATAAAGACCAATGGATTTATCCCCTCTTCTTTCAACTTCATATCTTCTTGCATTAAGACTGCCTCTTCCGGTGTTCGTTCCCAGCGCAAGGACCAGGTTCTTCTCTTCATCAACTCTTTAACCGTTTCAATTTGACTATTATGTTCTGACGATGCTTCTGCTTTTTTTTCTTTTTTTCTTTTTTTCTATTTTATCATCATCGTCGTCGTTGTTACTTTTTGAATTTGAGTTTGGGTGGGAGAATGCGGTTCAGAGTTGTGTGAGAAATAAAATATATATATGTATGTGTTTTGAATTTGATCATTCATTCACTAGCGGCAAATTTGATTCCGTGAAATTCTTCTAAATGCCATGTTGCCACACGACTATTGAATTTGAGAGGCATTATAAGAGAGCGCATATATGTACAAGTTGTGTGTCATTGATTGAGGAATGAAGAGTGTACCAGTTATGGAAATGATTAGGATTAATAATGGATAAGACTTCGCATCATATTGACTACTATTAAGTCGCTTTTCAGAAGATCAAAGTGTCAAAGGTGCTATATGGTTTCATGAAATTCCACTCATGAAATGTTTCATTCTGCCAACTTATGCTTTTTTAGTTCACCGAACCACTGCACTACTTCATGTCGATTGTCATAATTGCTTTTCAGCTGTGCACGGGCTTTTTGACCTTACTAGTTTCATTTTTGTAAGGTATTACCGAAATAATTTCTTGGTCAAACGTATTACCTATATAATGCATAACGACGCGGTACTGTGGCAATCACTTTAGGACGTGACACTTTAGCAACTGCATCCTTTGCATTTGTTCCTGACAATGATTCCCTAACAATCACGTCCTATTCCCAAGACGCGATACTCTCTCAGCCGTGTGTCAGTGCGTCCAGTGCATCCCACCATTGCGTCTTGGGAATAGGACGTGATTGCTAGGGTATCACGTTCCAGTGGTCAGGAACAAATACAAAAGACGCGGTTGCTAAAGTGTCACATCCTAAAGTGATTGCCACAGTACCGCGTCGTTTTGCATTATATAGATAATATGTTTGATCAAGAAATTATTCCGGTAAAACTTTATAAAAATGAGATTACTAAGGTCAAAAAGCCGATGTGCACGATAATTTTTAATTTTTTTGGGTTATAAATCATCCTGTATGCCGTCCGTGGATCATAAGGGCCCTAGAATAAGTCCATATTAAAATTAAAATTATATAATTCGCTGAACTGTATTTATTTCATCTACTTTGTAATAAAATTAAAAACAATTTTTTTTATTAAAAACATATAATTTGCCTAACTACTTTTACACCACCTATTTTTTTTTATTTCTAATGCTGTATGAGTCCACGTATTTCTATTTTTTGTGGGGGTTAGTATGTATTATAGGAGCATTGAAAAATTATTCGTGCACAGTGCACTTGTTATTATTGAACCAAATACCTATAATTATTCACCTCTGTTTTGTCATGCAGGTGCTTTGGGCCTGCTTTGACAGGCTAGAGCTTGCTCCATCTTCTTTCAAACGTGTTCTATTACTTGGTTATTCCAATGGCTTTCAAGTTCTTGATGTGGAGGATGCCTCTAATATCAGGGAACTTGCCTCAAAGCATGATGATCCAGTTTCATTTTTACAGATGCAACCCATCCCTGAAAGATCTGAGGGTCGTGAAGGATTTAGAGCATCACATCCTTTACTCTTAATTGTTGCATGTGATAAATCAAAGATTCCAGGTACAATGCAAAATAGCAGAGATGGACTTTTCAGAGATCATACTGAAGCTCAAGCTGAAAATATTGTCAGCTCAACTACGGCCGTTCGATTTTACTCACTAAGGTCCCATACCTATGTTCATGCTCTGAGATTTCGTTCAACTGTCTACATGGTTAGATGCAGTTCTCAAATAGTGGCTGTGGGTCTTGCTACGCAAGTAAGGTTTTGATTCAATTACTTACTCAAGCTGCGTTTAGCACTTATGTTTGGAAATCAACACTTTCACTTATTGAAGAAATTGAATTTATGATAATTCTTCGGGATAGGTTTTAGTGATTTCCTTTGACATGTTTGAAAATTGCGAGGTTACAGGACAGTGATAGTTTATCATGTCACACCTACTGAACGATTTTTTTACTGTTCAGATATGTGTTTAATGTTATATACTAGTGATACTGCAATAGCTAAATCCTGAATTTTTTTCCTCCATTTTCATTATGCTGGCAGATATACTGTTTTGACGCTCTTACTCTTGAGAATAAATTCAGTGTTCTCACTCACCCTGTACCTCAGTTGGGAGACCAAGGAATGACTGGGGTTAATATTGGGTATGGTCCCATGGCTGTAGGCCCCCGATGGTTAGCTTATGCTTCCAACAATCCATTGCTGTCAAACACAGACCGCCTTAGTCCTCAGAATCTGACACCTCCTGCTATCAGCCCATCAACATCACCCAGCAATGGAAATCTGGTAGCCCGATATGCCATGGAATCCAGCAAGCACTTGGCTGCTGGACTGATCAACCTCAGTGACATGGGGCATAAAACATTGTCTAAATACTATCACGATCTTATACCTGATGGATCCAGTTCTCCTGTATCATCAAATTCAAGCTGGAAAGTTAGTCTGTTTACATCACATCCTACTGAAACAGACACGGCTGGTTTGGTGAGTCTTCTATTGTTGGTGTCAATTTACAAGTTATAATCTGATCTCCTCGTACAGCGTGCTGACTGCTAACTAGATATTTTCTTTTTGACATCTGTATTACAATTTGCATGAGGTCATCTATTAGTTCAGCTTAACCATAGTAGAAGGATTATCTAAGGTAGTTGATAGTGCCGGGTATTTTACCAAAGCCTCTTCCCTTTACTCCCCCTTCTTTGAATGGTATGTCATCTGAAAGTAATCATTGTAGCTGCTCGTTGATTTGTATCGCTCATCTATTTCAGGTTGTTGTCAAAGATTTTGTTTCTAGAGCTGTTGTGGCACAATTCAGGGCCCATACTAGTCCAATATCCGCTTTATGTTTTGACCCAAGTGGGACACTTCTGGTTACTGCATCAGTTCATGGAAACAACATTAATATATTTCAGATTATACCATCCTCTTCAAGGAATGGATCAGGTTGTCTAAGTGGTGATTGGAGCTATTCTCATGTGCACCTATACAAGCTCCACCGTGGGATCACGTCAGCTGTATGCTCCAATTCTCAGTGTTTCTTTAAGGGCTTTATATTTATATACTCACAAATGTTTTAATTCATTCTGTATATTATACAGGTTATACAAGATATTTGTTTTAGCCATTCCAGTCAGTGGATTGCCATTATTTCTTCCAAGGGCACTTGTCATATTTTTGTTCTTGCCGCTTTTGGTGGTGACACAGTTCTTCAGATACGGAATCATGACACAGAGGGGGCTGTTCTTTTTACAACTTTACCTCTACCATGGTGGTTCACTCCACGTTTCACAGTAAACCAGCAACAGTCTTGCCCAGCACCCCCGCCTCCTGTTGTCCTCTCTGTGGTTAGCAGAATAAAAAATAATAATGCCGGATGGCTCAATACAGTTAGTAACGCTGCATCTTCTGCTGCCGGAAAAATCTCTATTCCATCTGGTGCTGTTTCTGCTGCCTTTCATAGTTCCATACCTCATGATGCACACGGTCCATTATCTAAAATTCATGCTCTGGAGCATTTATTGGTTTATACCCCTTCTGGTCATTTAATTCAATATAGATTACTACCATCAATGGGGGCAGAGTCTATTGGAACTGTTCCAAGAACAGACCCTGTTCCTTCAGCACAGATACGAGAAGAGGATTTGCAAGTGAAAGTTGAACCTGTTCAATGGTGGGATGTCTGTAGGAGACATGATTGGCCAGAAAAAGAGGTAAATATATCAGGGAATAGTCTGGAAGCTGCAGAAATTATTTTGGATACTTCGGATTACCAAGATAGCTGTGTTGGGAACAATAATTCTATTAAACTTCATGAGCAATGCCACTTTTCAAATGCAGAGGTACAAATAAGCTCTGGGAGGATACCAATTTGGCAGAAGTCTGAGGTATTTATTGCAGTTTCTATTCTGGATACTCATAATTGTTACCTCATTCTACATTCTTGTTTTCTTTCAACTAAACTCTTACCCCTCCAATGTTTAGGTTTCTTTCTTTGTGATTAGTCATTTGGAGGCCAAGGAGCTGAATTTTTCTGAACTTAGTGCTGGTGGAGAGATTGAAATCGAAAATATTCCTATAAATGAGGTTGAAATGAAGGATTTGTTGCCAATCTTTAACCATTTTCATGAAATTCAGTCTACTTGGGTTGACGGGTAATGATCACTTATCTGCCTTTTCTTTGGTCCATTAGAGATGTCTTTGTTATAACTTATAA
Organism: Gastrolobium villosum; assembly: GCA_032173675.1. Taxonomy (NCBI): domain Eukaryota; kingdom Viridiplantae; phylum Streptophyta; class Magnoliopsida; order Fabales; family Fabaceae; genus Gastrolobium; species Gastrolobium villosum. Next base: position 36,440 of record JAVKPL010014620.1, read on the forward strand.
CCATCCACCCAGATGATTTCCATTCTAGATGTGAGGTGTGCCTCCAATTGAATGTATTCCTATCTTGCACTTCCATGGTGGTACCAATATGGAGTCTAGAGGGTTTAAATATTTGCTTGCACTAATTTACTTTTATGACTAATTTGATTTATTGTTTCTCTGTTTATTGCATAAATGATATGGAGCGTTATTTTTAGGCAAGCAGTTTTTTGCTTCTTGTGTTTGACAGGTTTAATTTGGGGGGTTTCCTTGAATTTCTTTAAATATAACAATAAGCCAACTATTATTTGGTTTTCTTTTATCTAATTTTCTGAAATTGTGGCAGAGGTATTGTTATGGGAAGATGCTCTAGCTCTTCATCTGATTCCCATGGAGCTGAAGAGAAGTTGTCAGAAGATGCTGTAATTTCCCATTCAAAGTTGAGAATACCTAGCTCAGCTTTAAAGGCAGATGTTGGTAAGACTAGCAATTCAGTATCGCTTCTTCTATTACATATTTGAGTGACCTCTGTAACTCTTTGTTCTTGACTGTTTTCTCAGGTTTGTCAGCATATTTTTCTTCATCAGTTGATTTGTCTGGAAATGAGATTAATGGAAAGAACAAAGGGGAAGTTGTGTTGGAATCACCTCTGTCAAGCCTGGAAACTGTTAACATGGATGCCGTATCTGCAGGTGCAGCCCATTTTGCTGATAGTGTAACTACTCAAGTTAAATCAGCAAAAGGTGGCAAGCCTAGTGACAGTTTAAATTCGAGTTCTGGTGGTTATAACTTGAATGTGAACCTTACTCGTGAGGAGCCAATACATGACTCACCTGACTTTGAGCAATTTTTTCAAGAAGGTTATTGTAAAGCATCAGTTGACTGTCATAAATCAGCAGAAGTTGTTACTGACATGGATTATAGCAGTCCGTGTGGCAGGGAGAAATCTGAGGAAGATAGTGATGATGATGACATGCTTGGTGGTGTATTTGACTTCTCCGAGGAAGGTATGAATTCTGTAACAGTTTACATTTTGATTTTATGGAATTTAAGTTTAGCAATTGTTGTCTTTGGAGCGCGGGTGGATGTGGTGTATGTAAGCACTTGAAGATGTGTATTACTGAAACAGAAGCTATAGAAAACAGTTTTCCTTTTTTTAGTCATCACCTTACCTGTTTTATTCATGTTTTACTTAGAATTACAAAAAGTTTCTGTTTTGCAGGTTGATGACTACTTTTTTCATGCTTGCTTCTCTCTTCAAGTTGTTGTAAACTGGTGGTGTAAAGGAATTTTAATTGACAAATGCAGGTGATTTCCTTGCAACAAGCTAAATGCTTCTCTCTTCAAGTTGTTGTAAACTGATGGTGTAAAGGAATTTTAATTGACAAATGCAGGTGATCTCCTTGCAACAAGCTAAATGCTACTGACCATTGATTGAAGGAATTGTATTCCGTCCCAGGCGAATGATTCTTCTTACCTTCTAATTTCGATGTAAATGTTGTATATTGAAATTCATAATTACAAATTATTTGTGTGGGTACTGGGCAGGTTCTTTATATGTTCGTAAAATATTATTTTTTTCATACGGTGAAGGTAAAGGGGGAAAAAACAGTCAGAGAGGGAGGCAGGGAAGAGAGAGGAAGGGAAATAGAAATAAAGAAGGAAAGAAACTAGAGAAGATAAATTACTTGTTACTGTACTCTCTTCTGTATCATTCATGCAGGATTCTTTATTTCTCATAGAAGCCTTGGTGGGTTAAAGAGATTCATTCGTCCTCTGGAAAATAAAAATCTGATCCTTAAAAGGTATGTCTATAAATAAGGCTTCTTTTTTTTTTTTTTTGGTAAATACATGGGGCATTGCCCCACGAAACAGACAAAACGAAACAAAAGAAAACAAACAATAACAGAAAAAAGCAAGACAGAAAGAAAACTAAAAACCATCGACTCAGAAGAAACAAACTCAGCATCTTGCAGCTGGAGTGATGACTCCCGGATCCAGCATATCAGCAGTAAGAAGATTAAGTAGCTCACTGTGAGGGGATGTAATAGTGGATAAACCAAAAGGATCATCCATTGCTTTCTTCGCTAGCCAGTCCGCACAATGATTACAGGTCCTAGAAATATGCTTCAACAAGACAGACCAATCCTTATTGAGAGCAGCTCGAATCTTAGTTACCAGAGGTAGCTTTCGAGTGTCATTACCAGTCATGGTAAGAAGGCCAATGGCTTGAGCAGAATCTGATTCAAGAATAATTTTCTTCCAACCAGATTTCCAAGCAAACTCCAACCCATGTAAAATAGCCCAGAGTTCAGCTTGCAAAGGGGAGCAGGAACCAATAAAGACAGAGAAACCAGAAACCCAATTCCCCTCCCAGTCTCTCAATAATCCCCCACATGCAGCTCTCTCATTAGAAACTGCACCATCAACATTTAATTTTAAATAACCTTGAGTTGGAGCAATCCAGGCAGGGGAGGATCTGATGGGGGGTATATAGGATCAACTTTTGTTAACCATTTTCTGTTACAGCACCTTAACTCTCTAATTGATTCAGCAATACAAGGAGAAGGGTCTTCAGGTCTCTTTACAAAGCCTTCATGAAGCTCTTTATTTCTCCAATACCATAAGAAATTACAAACGGTAAAGAAAAAGTCCCTCCAGTCCTTGGCATGGGTATTCTTTATATTCAAATTGAGGATAATCCACTCTTTGGAATAGCTTGAGGTGAAAAAACCAGGAGGAAGAGGATGCAACAAAGGTATTAGCCAGACCTTTTTAGCTTTGTTACAGTCTCTAAAAGCATGGAGTAGGGTCTCCGCTAGATCAGGACAAGAGGGGCAGCTATTAGAGGAATCACTCCATTTGCTGATATAGTCTTTAGTTAGCATCCTACCATGGAGCATTTTCCACAAAAGAAGCTTAACTCTCTCTTTCCCTTTCCAACTCCATATCCGGTCCCAGCAGCTATCACTAGAGAGGGAGTTAGGACAGGTCAGATTTCTATAAGCCGATTTAACTATAGACTGACCTGGAAGCAAATTTCTCCAGCTAACACAATCCTCTCCTGCTTCCCCATCAGGATGAGGAATAGCCATAATCTGGTTTACTACACTTTCATTAAAATGGTTAAAGAGAAACTGCGTATTTCATCCCTCTCCTGAAGAGAAAGAATTATGGTTTATTTTGAGATCAACAGTCTCAGCTGAAAGAGGAACAATTGCTAACGAAATTAAGCTAGTGTTGAGACCAGCCCAATCATCCTTCCAGAAATCAACCTTCTTCCCATTACCAATCTGCCAAGAGATGTTACTTAACATATCTGGCCAAACTTTGCATAAACTTTTCCATAAATGAGAATCATACGGTTTAGAAGATACCTCCTTTAACAACTCTTTATTTCTGCCATATTTAGCCACTAGCACTTGAGCCCACAGATGGTCAGGGGATTGAATTAACTTCCAGGCACATTTTTGCAGGAAAGCTTCATTTTGCTTTCTAAGATTGATGATCCCCAAACCACCTTGCTTTTTGTCCATCTGGAGCTGCTCCCACCTTACCGCATGGTGATTCCTATGATTATCAGTGTCTCCCCAAATAAAGCTCCTTTGAATTCTTTCTATCTCATCACAGATGCCCTTTGGGAGAAGGCTATTCTGCATATGAAACATAGGAATAGCTGAAATGACTGATTTAGCTAATGTCACTCTCCCTGCCATAGACAAGCAGCTCTTTTTCCAGCCCTGGAGTCTCCCATTTACTCTGTCCATGATCTCTCCATAATGTAGTTTATTTATTCTTCCATGCTTCATTCTATAGCCCAGGTATCTGCCAATATTCCTAGTATGAGCAAAGCCACTTATCTCCACAATAGAATTAGCCAGCTCGGAAGAAACATTCTTAGAGAAGAAAATGTTTGATTTGGGGTAACTAACCTTTTGCCCCGACATGTCACCGAAGATTGCAAGACAGTTCAGAATAGTCTTGATCTGATTAATGCTAGCTTCACCGAAAAGAAGCAAATCATCTGCAAAAAGCAGGTGAGATATAATTGGACCACCTTTTCCAGCTTTCATGGGCTTCCACTCCTCTCTATTAATGCAGTCAGCAATTAAATGAGACAGCTTCTCCATACACAGAACAAAGATATAGGGAGATATGGGGTCCCCTTGTCTAAGGCCTCTGCTAGGAGAAATTCTGCCTGACTTAGCACCATTCCAAAGGATTTCCAGCTCAGAAGTAGAGATGCAATGCATGATGAGATTCACAAATTGATCAGGAAGACTAATCTCCTTAAGCACTTTATGGATGAAACTCCAGGACATGCGATCATAGGCTTTTTCAAGATCAATCTTTATAGTAAAAAAGCCCCGCTTACCTTTCATTCTATTCATAGAATGAACCATCTCCTGAGCAATAACAATATTGTCTTGAATTTGCCTATTGGGAACGAAGCTGACTTGGTGAGGGGAGATTAGCTTGTTTAGAATGGGTTTCAGCTTCCCAACAATAATTTTACTGATACCTTTATATAACACTGAGCAAAGAGCTATAGGCCGAAATTGAGAAATTCTTTCAGGTTTAGCAAGTTTTGGAATTAAGACAAGTAAGGTTTTATTGAGATCCCTAACATCACCTGGATTCTTCCAGATATGAGAGGCACACTCTACCACTTGCTTCTTCAGGAGATCCCAATTTTTTTGGAAGAAAAGAGCTGGGAATCCATCAGGGCCAGGAGCTTTGAGACGACCCATGGAAAAAAAAGCCTCCTTAATCATAAGATCAGTTATGGGCTCATTAATCAACTTCAGATCAGATTCAACAAGGCCAGGCCAATTAACACTAGTGACAGCCCAAGGTCTATTACAGTTTTTTTCTGCGAACAGGTTATTGAAAAACCCTAAAATAAGCTTCTTCAGATTTCCTTCTTCTCTAACAGGATGACCTTCATCATTTTTTAATTCTAGGATCTTATTCCTAGCCCTCCTGATGATAGTAGTCGTATGATAAAATCTAGTGTTCCGATCTCCATCTTTTATCCAATTGCATCTAGCTTTTTGAAACCAAAGAGCTTCTTCTTGATCCAACACTCGGTTCAGTTCTTCCTGGAGGGCCTTGTCTAGGTCTGAGTTAAACTGATCCAGGTGGTTATTGGTATTCAGTTGAATTTCATGCAACTTATTAAGTAGGAACTCCTTTCTAATCTGAATACACCCAAACACCCTTTTATTCCAAGACTTTAAAGGGTTAACCAGTTTATACAAGCTCTGGTTAATTTTAAGATGAGGTTTCCAAACAAATTTGAGAAAGTGGGAAAAGGAAGAATGCTCAAGCCAAGCCACCAGAAATCTGAAAGGCTTATCCTTCTTACCATTTTCTTTTGTAGACAAGCTTAGGAGCAAAGGATTATGATCAGAATTAAGCCTGGGCAAGGATCTCACATAAGCACCATCTATAAATAAGGCTTCTTCTGTGAATGAGATTGTGGCTCAATTAGTATCAATTCAAGTCTTTTAGGGGCCGTTTGGTACGCGGCGTTTTTCGGGATTTCCAGAAAATTGAATTTTTCTAAATTTTAAATTTCCGGATATTATCTTAAACTGAATGTAAAAATCATATTTTTAAAAATTGAAATTCCCGGACAAATATTTTTAAGACCTTGGTGTGATGAGACGGGATTCTTCTTCACCAAGCCACTTTTTCCCGCTCCTACCTTTGCAAGCAACCAAAATATTGTTTTTAAGCTCATTAATTTATATTGATTTATTGATTACTTGAGAGTAGAATGAAATAAAACAAGCAACAAGCATATTGACTTAGAAGAGAATATAAAAGGTTCAAATTTCAATTAACTATCCAACCAAAGAAAATTATATAGTTATTTACTAATCATAGCTTGTTTATTTTATAAGGTAAGGTGAATTTCAAGCAAGATTAATGAGCTGGGAAGTGTACAGAATTTCATGTTATTAATAACGAATTAATGTTTTTTATGTTGTAAAAGATAAGTTCATCTCCTATATATATATATATATATATATATATATATATATATATATATATATATATTGATGGTAGTTTTAAGTTTGAATTATATAGTTGGGTGTCTCTGAGCTGATTGTTTTTTATGGTAGATGTTATTTTTTCACTTGGGCTAGAAAAAAAGATGGGTAGTATTTGATGGGCTAGAAATATGGGCTTCAACGCGCTTATTGCTAAGGCCTGCTTCAATCTATCCTCTTTTGCGTCAAAGAAGATTTGTTGTCACTTCTACATAATTCAGTCCATTATTTCCCGTTAACGCTGTGATTTCCGTAGAAATTAGGACTGTTTCTCTGCATTTGTGTTTTCTCTGTGGCCTCACGAAGACTACATGCAATTTTCGTCTTTCTAATCCTATTTGAATTCGTTAACCAAATCATGATCTTAGTTGAATTCCTTTTGGAGACGTACAAAATATTATTTTACCAACTTTACAAGATATTAACCATAATTCTACTCCTAGAAAGAAGCCACTCGCAAATTGACATTCTTCCTTGGCCCATGTTTGAAAATTTTATCTTAAAGCAAAAAACATGTGATTTGATGTTTGAAATTTGAACTTGTAGCCAACTATTGCTTTGTTTGCACTTTGCAGTTCTCGTCAATGTCAATAGTCAATAGTCAATAATCGTAGCCTTAAAGGAGAGCATAATGTTCACATCAATGGCAATAAGGTCTTTTAATTCTTGGTTTACTTCTGTGTATTTGAAGTGACTTGTGGAAGCAATGTCATGTAAATACACAATTTTTGTTAGTGGCTTGGAGGTACGAAAAAGTAGTTATTTAGCAATGTTATATCCTTTTAATAATACTTTTTTCCTTGATTATTTACAATAAAAAATACATTTTTCTAATAATTTTAAAAAAATATATATATTTTGTTGTTTTAACGATCGTGAAGATTATTAAAAAGATATAAGATTATCCTTTATTTAGAGATTCCTGGCTTTGGATACTGAAACATCCTACAACTTTGTTTTCTCTGGGTCCTCCGGTGACAATTAAGCTGCTGTAATGGCACGAAATAATGGCTCCACTTTAACTGTCCCCACCACACTATCATGGATTGGTGTGAATAATTATTATCTACTAATACGTGGGCTCATTTATCATTAAGTTCGATAAGAGGCAATCCAAATATAAATTTGATATAATTAAAGAGGATATCCATAAAAAAAATATTAATCCTAATATGACAGCATTAAACATGGGTTTGGGATGCTCGAAGAAGCACAAGGTTCAGAATCTAATATCCACATGTTCATAATCCTAATACGTGGGCTCATTTATCACAAGTTCGATAAAAGGCAATTCAAATATAAATTTGATATAATTAAGGAAGATATCCATAAAAAAATATTAATCTTAATACGGCAGCATTAGACATGGGTTTGGGATGCTCGAAAAAGCACGTAAGGTTCAGAATCTAATACTGAATCTAATACTCATAAGTCCAAAATCTAATATTTATATGTAAACTCTATAATTAGAAGGTAAAACTACTTGCATGGATTATTTTTTCTCTTACTGTTATGTTATTATTGTGCATTTTATTTCGTGATAGTGATTTGCTAGACTTGCTACACTGAAGGGTATCTAACTCATATATAAAAAACACCTAGATCAAAAAAATATATATATATTATTAGACATGTCTAACTTGGTTACAGATCTAGACTAACATATTCAGCTTCTATTATACTTGTGCTCCCTCCAAATCCCTCTGGATTAATACTTGTCTTTTGACTTGTAGAGGAAATTAAAATGGAAAAGCTGTTTTTGTACAAATGGCATTAATACTCAGCTCTCAGCTCCAGAAATTGGGACCCTCACCCAACACATTAGTTCAGCCTCCTTCCTTCCTTTGTTCTTGGTATTGATTCATTCTGATAAGTGATGGTACTCAAACAGACAGCTCGTGCTTACGGACGCACGCGGCAACATGGCACGAGTATTTACTGTTCTAAAATTGCCCTCCTCAATCTCCCCCCTTAGCTTCTTGACACGTATGCAAATTTAATTCAGTTTCGAATGGAATATAATGCAGTCACAACTATTTTGTGAAGAAACCAAAAGCTGTAGGCCCTGTACCTGTGGTATCAAGTTTTTTAAGCAATTCATTCAATGATTTAATCAATGATGGATCTTGTTGGGGTCACCAAACTCCCGAAACGTCCCATCAACAAGGCTAACCTTCACTCCACTTATCATACATAATATTGGTATACGTCTTATCATCACACGGCGCAAGTTTTGCCCTAAGTTTTAATATGAGAGAGCGAAAAGTGACCAAAATGTCACTGGTAAAAAAAAAATAAATTATGAAATTTGGTGTTATATTATACAGATTTATTTTGAGTGCTAGAATTTTTATTTTTTTTATACGAGCAAAATGTCATGTGTGTGTAGCAAAAAAAAAATTTATGATAAATAACAAAAATTATGGGAAAAGTGTTTATCCTTCTAAATAACACAACTTATATCCTTTCACTTTAAAGAGGTGAGACACACACCTTTATTTTTTTTGTCAACTCTCTCTCCTCCTTTATCTATCTCATTTTTTCTCTTAAAATGACACAACCTTACATCCTTTAAAATGACACACATTTTACCAAAAAAATATTCAAATATCATGGGAATAATATTTTTTACCAGACTGTCATAAGCATAATTCGCTATAACTGGTAGCAAATTAGTAGTGATTTTATGACACGTGGCACACTTTCGTAGGAAAAAGCTGACGTGTCATAATTCACAAATATCACGAAAATATATGACCACATGTTATGAAATCATTGGCCACAAAATTCGCTAAAGCGAATTATGACACATGAGAGTCTAGTAAAAAATATTATTCGTGTGACATTTGAATAAAAAAATTATTAATATATAACATTTTGGTCACTGTTCATGAAATTAGATATGCTTCACATAAACTAAAAATGTAAGTATATCTTACATACCATATTAGTGGGTTTTTTTTTTTGGTAAAATACCATATTAGTGTTTATAGACATTTAAGTTAAATTTTCACAACTTACTATATAAAACATTTCATTTGTCGTTTGGAAAAGGCGAAACGAAAAATATCTTAAGGATTCCGAAACAACAGTTCATGTCGTCATCCGCCTTATCCGTATTTAAAGTAATAAAGTTTAAACTTTATTTGCCATTTGTCGTGTGGCCAAAAAAATGAATGTTGCCCTCATAATTGATGTTTCCAATTTGTGAGTTGAGAGTGGGGAGTCTAATTAGTTTATCTTAAAGTAATTATTGAAATATTACTGTTTACCTCGTTATTTCTTGATTATTTAATTTATTTAGTAGTTTTCATGTACCAATTGTATTATTATTGGGAAAAGTGTTTATTATTTTAAATGACACAACTTATATCCTTTCACTCTCACAAGGATGTGGACCCACACCTTTTTTTTTGTCAACTCTCTCCTCCTTTATCTATCTCTTTCTCTCTCTTAAAATGACACAATTTTATATCTTTTAAAATAACACACACTTTACCCATTATTATTAGGGATATCATTTAACATAAACAATTTCCTACACACGCAACATTTTTTAGTGACACGCAAAACGTTTTCACTTTTACAACATAATTATAAAATCCTTATTATTATGCTCGTGTCGTGTGGTTTACATAAACTTCATTTTGTTTATAGTTTTCATTGTATTAACATAACACAACAAATTTTCCTACATAATTGTGAGGCCCACACATTTTTGCAAAACAAATATAACATTACACAATCACTTTTCCTACTCATAATAATCGTAAAACCCATTGTTTATACACAATCAGATTAGCTTAAATGCTTCTAACCAGTTAAAAATAGGAAGATATGCTCATTCATAGCAAGTGTTTATTGGGAGGTAGGAAGTGAGAGGTCCAGACTTCGAAAATGGCACTACCCAACAGACAAGTCAACACCTTGGGTTGAGTGGTGGAAATAAAAAAGACGATAATAATAGAGGGATCAAATTAAAATGGGGAGGGAGGGGGAGGCGATAATTCACAAGTGAAAAGGATGTAAAAGATGAATGGAACATGACACGAGTTTTGGATATCGTCATCTTATTAAACAACTAAACGAGTAAAACGATGTTTTAGTGGTTGGAAATGTAACTCACTTGTAATTTAATCTTTTATTTGAACTATTATGTACATTCAACCATTGAATTATTCAAACCTGTGCCTCAACAACCAAATATTTGGAGCAAAGAATTGAGCAAATGGGATGAGAATATGTGTTCAATCTTTTCCACCCTAATATCTGTTATTGAAGACAGTGGGTGATGTTATATCACTAAGAGATTTGAACTCGTGTATAAAATAGAGGAGGTAGATGATCAAAATTATCTCTGTGCAATAATAAAAATAAATTAGAACAGACTTACTTGTTGTCAGTAGTATAGAACAGATAGATGAAGAATGAATGCAGAATTAGGAATTAAATCCGAGCCCATAGAACGTGTCTCTTTAAGACAATTTGCCCCCTCATTGATGCCAAAAGTTGATAGACACTTGTCTCCCAGGATAGAACGGATTTCGTCTGAAGAGTGGCAGCACTACCGGTCAACAGCCCAAATGAACACAACTAAATGTCAGAGGAAATCACACCGGAATATGAACAGGAATATGCAAACCGGAAGGATAAAAATTCTGGCAGAGTTTTAATGCAGGAAAAATTGGATCCATTTTATGAAGGTGTCAGTGTCTATTTATAGACACTGAACGGTCACGTTTCAAAAGGCGTCTATTCGACGACGAAACAACACATCTGTTGGACACGAAAAGACACATTCGTTCAACACGAAAAGGCACTCATTCAAGGATGAAACAACATGTCCGTTCGGATGAAATAACACATCCGTTCGGATGAAACAACACATCCTTTAGGATGAAAAAATACATCTGTTTGTCGACGAAAAGACACACCCTTTCACTACCAAAATTTTTATTCAAAACCAATAGATTGTCTACACAATTTTTATATATATATATAAATTCCAACAGTATCGTTTTTAGGATGAGTTTAAAACCTTAATCGCAAGGCCCGCCTCGAATCGGACTAGTCGTAAAACGATGAATCAATTGAAATACCTCCAAAAAAAAAATTATTCAAAACTGTTTTATTTTAGTGTCTGTTATACTATAGTTTGAATTTAAAGACTAAATCACCGTATAATTTAAAGGAAAAATATTTGTCTTTTAAATAACGCAACTTATATCATTTTACTCTCACAAAAAGGCGTCACTCACACCTTTATTTTTATTTTTTAGTTCACTCTCTTCCCCTTTTGCATATCTCTTTCTCTCGCTTAAAATGACACAATTTTACGTCATTTAAAATTACACACAATTTTCTCATAATTTAAATCAAGTTCTAAATTCGAGTGAAATGTATTTTAAGGAGAAATGCTATTTACCGGACTAAGTAGTTAGTTTATTATAAGCTACACTAAACTACTAGAGTTTATAAACGATTGGTTGATGGGGAAGATAAGAACAGAAACACAGGAAGTGACTGACATTAAATACAAAAGGGTTCTATATATAAAAAAAAACAACCATGCGGAGTTCCAGAGGCAGGGTTATGAGAGTTCTCCACAGATTTTGACATTTACCAAATCTCTGTGCAGGCATTACTAGTTGCCAGTTGAGAACAAAAAAATCACATTATATAAACTCAGTAGCAGAAGGAAGATGAAATAAATATCTGAGATCTTGAGAGTTGCTGTTTAAAATTTGAGAGACTAACAATGTATGGTGTGACTCAGCTGCAGAGGCAGTTGCTTGAATACACTTCATCCCTCTTTCAAGAAGTAAGTATGCCTTATAATTACACATAAACATTATGGAAAGCCTCATAAACTATGTGTCTTGTGTTACTACTAACTGCATCTATTTTTCTGCTTTGTTTCTCTATCTCTCACTGTATGTGTGTGTGTGATGGTTTTGGTGATATCTTTGTTCTCTTTGAAAAGGGATTCCTAGATGATCAATTCAACCAGCTTCAGCAACTTCAAGATGAAAGCAACCCAGATTTTGTGGTTGAAGTGGTGACTCTCTTCTTTGAGGACGCAGAGAGGCTTCTTAATGAGCTGGCAAAAGCACTGTAAGGCCACACCATTACCTTTTTTTTTTAATATGTATTCGGACCAAAAGAAAGTATCTTTGGAAATCTCTTTCTAAACTTCATATAATTAATGTTGATTCATCTCAAACAGAAGCCAGGGAAGCATTGATTTTAAAAGGGTGGATGCTCTTGTTCACCAGTTGAAGGGTAGCAGCTCCAGGTATATGCTTTATGAGTAGTTTCTCTATATTCAAAGGGGAATGATCTTTTTATAAATTTTGTTTACAAATTACGCTGAGTATTCGGTCATACACTCTTAATTGAAGTATGACATGTCATATTTAGTGTAGTTTGTAAAAATTTATAAATATAACCTTCCCCATATTTAAAAACTAAAAGCTAAAGGTGAAAAATGTTCACTACGAGAGTGTTAGCTTAGCCTGCACAAATGGTTAGAAACTTTGGGGTATTGGTCTTTTTTTTTGGTAGAAAATGTTACCTTTTTGGTAAGTGCTGCTCTTGCTTCTCCACAGTAGTAGTGTATTAAAGTTGCCATTTGCCAGGATTTGCAATTTGGGAGGCACATGTAATAGAGAGTCATGGTTTTGGTAGCTCGATTACAAAACACCCACATATTAACTGCTGGAATTTTCCTGAAACATTTTCAAAGGCATGACACAACAAATTTAGTGGTATATATATGTGTGTGTGTAAGTGCTTCCCTTGCTTCACCACAGTAGTAGTGTATCAAAGTTGCCATTTGCCAGGATTTGCACTTTGGGAGGCACATGTAATAGAGAGTCCTGGTTTGGGGTAGCTCGATTGCAAAACACTCACATATTAACTGCGGGAATTTTCCTGAAACATTTTCAAAGGCATGTATATATATATATATATATATATATATATATATATATATATATAAATTCACCTCACTGAGAGGGAAGCACATTAAATCAAAGACTGTGTCATCTTTCCTTACTCTTAAAACAAGAGAGAGCTTGCTAAAGGACACATTTCCCTCCCTCTTGCTTCTACTATATGCTGTTTGACTTGTTTCTACAACTAGCATAATTTTGACAAGAAGATTGTATTATTGGGAAATACAGCATTGGCGCACAGAGAGTTCAGAATGTTTGCATTGCCTTCCGAAACTACTGTGAGGAGAAGAATGTTGATGGGTAAGTTTCCAAACAATTGAATATAAAAAAGTTTTATACTATGGATATGATTCTTGTCAAAATGTCATGTCTAGTTGTCTGCATTTGATAACTATTTTTGAAGAAAAAAAAATGTGCATGTGCTGATAAGAAAAAAGACTTGGTATTCAGGTGCCTTAAAAGCTTGCAACAAATAAAACAGGAGTATTCTTTGGTGAAAAGCAAGTTTGAGACTCTCTTCAAGGTAAGGGGATGAGGGTCCTGTCTTGATCTACACATTAATCATGAGAAACTGTTTTTGTGTCCTTTAAAGTTGATATGTTTCTAATTATTTGGTTGTAGATGGAGCAGCAGCTGTTGGCTGCAGGAGGTTCGGTTTCTAGGGAGTGAGTGATGTTTGCTTGCAATTTGCAATAACCAGAAGAAAGCATCAATCATTTCCAATCTGCTTATAAAGCAACCACTTCTCTGTTGTAATTTTCTCTTTGTTTATTATGATTTTGTCCTGTGTAACTCGGTCGTTTAATTGAATTTATCATTTAAGCCAGAGAATGATCCATATCTACTCCTTTGGTTAATACAGAAGCTGGACCCCTAGCTGTGCAGTGTTAAGTATCTTTCATCTTTGCCTTGCCAACGAAGCAAGATGATGAAGATGGCACTATTAACAGTGTCTTAATGATATGTTCTTACTTTCTTAATTAAGGCGCCAATCTTGAATGCTTCATTCATGATGAGATAACTTCTCTAAAGTGGAATTGTTTGTTGAGTCCATCTAATAAGGGTGTATTGATTTTTCAAGTTTCATGGATTAAAATCAAGACATACTTCAAATTAAACCATATACTTTAAATTAAATCAAGGGTATATATATCCTTACTTGTGCACTTCAGCGATAAATTCAAGGAATCTTATCCCTATATCATATCAGAAAAATGTGTGTCATTTAAAATAATTCAAATTGTGTCATTTCATGGACACAAAAAAGCATAGGACCCATATTTTATTTCATTTTTGTCTTTATTTATTTTTTCAGTGGATCTCGTATTTTCGCATTAATGAAATGACACAACTTGTATCATTTAAAATGACACATTTTCCTCATATTATATAGTTATTTTTTTTTTTTCCTTGAAGTGCAAAACTTGCTGATAAGGCCCTGTGCTTTTCAGCATTAATTAAGTGCATAGTGTTAGTCCATATCTTACCCATCCTAGTGTTGGGGTGTGAGTTTTTAATTTTATAGAATGTGCAAAACGTGAGATTATAGTTCAAATTTCAAGTTTCTAATATCAATTATATTCCATGCACCGGCACTGACCATCTGCTCCTACAATCTAGACCAACTCCACTTCGTTGGCATGTTTTAAAGAAGCACATGCAAAATATAAGCAATGAAAAAACAAAAGAAAACCCACATTGGTGTTGTTTTCAACTTTTCATGTGGTGTGGGCAATATTTATAAGGGTTTTATAAGAGTTATGTTGTAGGAAAAGTGATTGTGTTATGTTATAGAGATTCATTTTGCGTGCCAGAGTTTTTTTTTTTTGCTGCGGGTCCCATAAAATGTTGTGTGTGTAAGAAATGTTGTGTGGTCATGTTAAATGATAGATGATAAACCCTATTTATAATCACTAGTAAATGTTCTGTTGGTCTGAGAAATATAGTAAATTCAATGAATGGGTGCATTCCAAGGTCAACTTCTTCGAGATAGATAACATGTCTCCTGCTCTGCAGATAATATGGAGACAAGATCGCAAAAACAAGCTGTAATGACAGATTGGCTCTCTCTCTTTTTCTCCTTTAGTTAAGAAGACCACGTTGCATTAAGCAACAACTTCTATTTTAGTGAAATATATCATCGTACTCATAAATGTTGTGGCCTTGCCTAGGTAACCTACGAACCTGTGTTTCTTGATGCAAGAATAAGATATGTTAAAGATACGAAATTTTATGTTTGTTGGAGACTAGGCATTTATTGACTTTCATCTGCTTTGAGGTCTTTATTTTGATTGATTTCTTAATATAATAACTTAATTCACATCCACAAACATGGCTATTTCAACGGCTATGAATGGCTATTTCTATGGTGTTGGAATTGATGCATTCACATACACACGATCCAAAACAAAAAGCGAGAGAAAGGGAAGAAAAATGAGATAGTGATTTATTCATGAATTACATCCAACAATATGTATTATATTTTTCTTATCGCACATGTTATAAATCACTTTAATTTACAAAAAGAATATAAATAAAATAAAAAATTAGAGGTGATAATATGAGTTAAACCCGATGTGTCAACCCATCAAAATAAGACGGGTTGGGTTGAGATTTCCAACCCACCAACCCATTTCAATTCATTCCGCCTAAAAGTTTGTCAAAATAGGATGGGTTGACCCATCATGTTATAATTATTATTTTTTTACAATTAAATAGTATTTCATTTGTTATTAAATTTTTGTAATATCCAAAAAAATTATTTTAATACTCACAGGAAAAATTGAAGAATAAAAAATTTATTTATAAAATTTATTTATTACAAATGTTATCTATATATAAAGACAAATGAGTTCCTAAAGATTGTTTAATTAAATATTAGTATAGATTTAAAATTGAAACGGGAAAAAATTAAAAGGATTGTGAAATAAAATAAAAATAATATAAAATTCATAAAATATCATTTTTTATTTTTAATTCATTTTTTTTAATTAGTGAGTTGACGGGTTTACCCACCACACCCACTATAAAATGGGGTGAATTTATTTTTTTCAACTCATATTTAATGGTGAGCCAACCCGACCTGCCTCATTTTTTGCGGGTCGGGACGAGCCAATTCATATTGCCACCTTTATTAAAAACCATAAGCAACGTCAATTATTCATGAGTTCAAGTCCAAATTATTAAAAAAACAGAAAAATAAAATAAGTCAAAGACATACATCATTTATATGCCTCTGCGGTCCCAGGGGCTCTGCCACCACATCAATAAAAATTATTATCTGAATGTTAAGTACGAGTCATACATTAAACAATTACACTTTCGTGGTCAGATTTCCAAGTATGATGTCAAAAGATTTAATTTTTCAAGTTCAATTTTCTTAACCTACGTTGTCCCTCATCTCCTAATAGCTCCTCAGAGTTGATGCTTTTCTGTTTAGGAATCTCGCGATATAAAAAATCCCCTGTTTAGTGGATTCTTAATGAAGTTACGAGGATGATCCAAACCATTATTTTGGAGTTCTCATTTGATATAATTTAACAATGCCAGACAATTGTCTTTTACTACTTTTAGACTTTTGCAAAGAGGTTACAGCTGCAAAGATTCCACTTTTAAGTTGTTTCTCATATTTTATTTTATTTAGATCACACCAAGAGGGGAGTTTGTGCCTTGTTCTGCATTCTTCATGACTTCATGTACGATCATAATGTCCTGAACTTTTTTTTTTTTTTGGTGAAACATAATGTCCTGAACTTATTACAAGATCAATATGATTTGATACATGCATGAAGAGGCTACATGTCTCGCGCAAAAAAAATTATATGAAATAAAAGGAAAATCGTATTTAAACTATGTTGGAATTGGCACAAATTCTAAATAATGTACAATTTCGGGAGAATACATACATAAACGTAGTGCATTTAAACTAGGTACACTAGACTAATTACTTACCTAGTGTAGATAATTATTACAATTATTAATAATTAACTTTCAAAATCTAATAATCTGATTAGCCTAATATAACCAACTTGGGTACATTACATTTATGTAATACTTACTACCTCTTTTTCTTATTACCAAATCTTAACTGTTGATTTCCAACAATCTAACGGTTATAATTTATTGGATCATACTTATTAATTTTCAATTAATTATAACTGTTAGATTGACGGAAATCAACGGTTAAGATTTAATAATCAGAAGTGTAAGAAATAGAGGTAATAAATATAACCTCCCTCTTGTGTAAGTATTTTTTTTTATTTTTTTTTTTTGGTAATCATTTATGTAAGTACTTCTTGCAATGAGTGTGTCTACCAAATTGTCATACGTCAACGAGTATCAATGTCAAGGTAGCTAACTCCTACCCATTAAATGAAACCAAGATCCTTTTTTTTTTGGTGGCAAAAGTACTTCTATAGTTTAATGTAAAGAGTAGTCTTCCTTCCACCAAAAAAAAAGTGAGAGTAAAGAGTATCCCCTATTAATTTGTAAATAGTTTAAATAATTCTACGAAATTTTAAAATAAAGTCAGTAACTACCTCAATTCCTCAATTTAGCTTAAGTTTTTAATTGAGTTTATATTAGTGAATATCTCTTATATTTAAGTGGATATAACTATATTCAAATATAAATATAAGTGATCTGGATCTAATATAGAAAATGGGAAGGCCCAACAAAGGAAAGGCCTAAGCCTTCCTCAGCGGCTTAGTTATATTATGACGATATATCCCTAGGACAATTTATATTGCGAGAGAAACACCTATCTCGCATATGCTTGGCATCAAGTCAATAATGGTTAGTATATAAGAAATCCTCATTAAGGGAGTCAGTAGCTCAAACAAGTTGGTCATTTAAAAAGGCCAATAAATCATCCACAGCTCCAACTTGCCACCATACTTATGAATCTAAAGGCTTACCTCTTGAGGAATAGTCTGAGAAAGACTACCCCTCTCAACCAATCAACATGAATGCTGCCTGATGAAAGGACGATGATAAATAAGACACACGACCACTATAAATACATAGTTCATTAGCTCAAGTATGATATTACACTTTGAATATTAAGAATTCCTTAGAGTGGAACTGACTTGAGCGTCAGAGTGTCGTTACTGGTACCCCATTAGCTCATCAATCATCCAAAAGATCTTGGTGAACCTTGGGTCAATCTTGCCAACACTCCGTCCAATTTCGCAAGGACATCTAGCAGCATAGCAACTATATCCACAATTTCTTTCTCTTCATCAACTTTCAGCTATCTCAACCGTATGTGATTAAACCCAACCTAATTGGTGTTGGACTCATCAGTAAGTTAGCAAACTAATTATTCAGGTTAGAGGAAATACGTGGTTTCTCGTATAAAAGCTCCAAATACTGGGTAAGGATGTGTATTAATCTATCTAGAATCTACAAAATTATGAAGAAGACAAAAAAAATGGCATTTTAGCACTCGGAATTTCTATCCACTCAAGTAGCTAAGGCCTGCTACCTACTAGTTATTATCAATTGACAAGCGCCACTAGAATTACACTTGGGATGGTTGGAATTTGAATTTTAGTGTATGGAGAAAGAGTAAATTGACTAAATTCCACTTGTTAAAAATTATTTTGCTTTCAACATGGTAATGCTCCACATGCAAGTTGCTTTCAACAGATTACAAATTAATAAAAACAAAATACATTGTATCGGAGTAAAAGGCATCAGTTCCATCAGGTATGATAATCCATCTTATTCTTTTATTATTCAAAGCTTCCGATGATCACAACCTACCTACTGTCACCTACTATTCTTGCTAATAAGCTTCTATAATATGCCACTCTACCCAAAATTTCCAACACTACTACCAAACTTTCTCCCTTTGATAGAAGATTTATTTTTTTTACCATGAATAAAAATTCGTTGGGAATATGGTGGGAAAAATTTATTGCCCAATAAGATAAGAAAAGGTGTTTGGTACATCAAAATTTATTGCCGGATAAGATAAGGAATGTGTGTTGGCGGGCAAATTATTTTACCATACCTTGAATGACAATGTTTCATAATGATATTATGTGCAAAAAATGTTTCCCAGCAAAAAAAATTTGTCACCCACTTTTTTACTTTACTCTTATCAAATATGGCTAAATTATTTTCCTCACGCCACTCTCCTTGGCAAGCATAATCCCTGCGCCAAGGATTTCTCCCAAACATGTCCCCACAAAGGCAATATATAAACAGTTCAGACTCGTTTAATAAAAAGAGGGACATAGATTCATGTATATGCCACCGAAAGTAAAAAGGAAAAATAATATTGTAAGTGAATCAGGTTCGGAGATGATATTTTAAGAATTTTATTAAAGTTGGGCTTCTATTGATTGATTCTTTTGTTTACTAAAAACTGGTTAAATGATAATATCTCATTCCCGATAATTCATACCAATTGCTATATCAAATCAAATTGATTGAAAAATCATATTTATTGGGTTTTGGGCTTTAGGCCCAAAACATAAGTGAGCTCTTTCTTATATAAGACCATATGATAAGCATGGCCAGCATCTTGGATTTGTGATAGATCAATTTTGATCTTACTTAAGAACAATTTTTCTTGACAGATGAAGCCCTTCTCATATTTGTCTATAAATGTGTAATTTCATAACACATGTAATAGTAGGAGTTATGTCCCATGATCATAACTACCGCCCTATCAAATAACAAGCCCGGGAAAATGAGTGGAAAATATTGTTCTTGGCGCGCAATCATAATTAGTTCTGCACAATCTTTCACGATTTTTATAGTAAATTTATTATATAATAAATATTTCTTCAAAAAAAATATATATAACTATTGTCATATTAGTGTTTCAATATTGTTACCAAATATAATAAATTATCAGTGTGCTTTCATCCCACAACTTAATCTTATTAGATAGTTGGATGTATGAAAAATTTCATATATCATGATATAGGATATTAATAGTATTTGGGATTTTTCCTTCACAGTTGTCTACCCAATATATATATATATATATATATATATATATATATATATATATATATATATATATATGCTTGTCTTAAAATTAAGTTTTGTCAATCTAGATGAAATTATTTTAAGCCCGCTAAGAGTGAGCTAGTGATATGAGGATTGAATGGTTTGTATGAGCTATGATGTCCCGACATCGACACGGGACATGGCACGACACTCCGATTCGTTAATTCTAAAAAATACCAAATTTTGATAAGTTGGGACACGTTTTAATATTAAATAATATTTTTAATATATATAATAAAAATGATAACCATGTCTGAAATTCTGGTATTTCTTAAATTAAAATAGATAATTTATGTAATAGCATTGATGAGCATAAGGAGTGAAACACACCGAGGCACCAAACAAGAAAAGAAGAAATCCCTTCATTTATATGTATGTTACACGTGAGTTCATAGCACCTCGAACATCTCATCTGCTTCCTCTATATGCTTAGGCTTATTATCCCCACCTTTAATTCTTTGCAACTCCTCCCAAACTTCTACCATAATATATTAAAAAATGTACAATGCAAAGGATTTGAAAGAGAAACAATTCCAAGGTTCACTAACTTCCATTTCCATAAACATAGATTGTATCTTAATTCTTCACCAACAGCCAAGCAACAAGAGACACAAGACTGATAATTTGTGGTCAAACAACAAGAGACACATAGATTGCCATTTAATTGAAATCAAAATCGCGTCCAGAGGCGATGACCAAGAAGGAACTGTTTCTAATAATTTGTGGTCAAAAGAATCATAAGAACATTACATACCTTAAACAGTTGAAATCATAATAAAGGAAGGAACGGTTTCTGATTCGGAGACGATCAGAGATGAGGTGAGAGCGAGAGCGAGAGGCGACGGAGATGACGAAAGAGAGAAAGAGCAGCAGCGCTGTCTAGCTCGAAGACAGAACATAGGGTTCTAACCCAATAACTTTTATTAAATTTTTACTTTTTTTTTTAATTTTAATTTTATTTTATTTTATCTACCAAAAAAAGCATGGCCTTGCTAGTTTTATTATGGAAGTAAATGTATCAAAGAAATTGTTGATAACATAATATTCATATGTGAAATAATGTTGTTGTGTTGTTCTCCATTTCCTTCCATGTATCCAATTATGTCACAATTTTTTTTTTTAGTGAAAATGACAATAGAAGTAAAAATGGTGTTAAAGAGATATAATATAAAATCATTAATGTAGCCTTACTTAATAACTTAAGTTTTTGAGTTGAATTTGTTCTTTATAATATATCGAAGTCTATGTGACCAAATGATCACAAGTTCGATCTCACCATCTCATTCTATTAATGAATAATTAAATATTATGGATATTTTTAACATAGTTACTTAGTTAGGAAGGGCCTATACATTGTTCATTCTTCAAACCTAGAGGTGGCAAAGTGGGCAGCCCACCCCGCCCCGCCCCACCCCACCTCGCTAAAAAATGAGCCAGCCTGCCCCGCTTTTGAAAGTGGGCTGAAAAACTTAGTCCGCCACGTCCCGTTGGGCGGGTTGGCCCGCTAGCCCGAGCCTATTTTACACTGACCCGCCTCGACCCGCCTATGCCTGCCATCAACCCGTCAAAAAATGATCCCGCCCTCGTTCCGCTTTTGAGATGGGTTGAAAAACTCAGTCCACCCCGCCACGTTTGGCAAGTTGGCCCACTGAACAGAGCCCGTTTTGTCGGCTCTATTCAAACCCAATGAGCTATTGTATGAGGGTGTGCATTAGAGTGATATAATATAAAATCATTAATATAGCACAATTTAACAACTTTAATTTTTGGATTGGATCGGTTCTTCAGAAATGATATTAGAAAAAGAGAAAAAAATATCTATTGTTATTTTACACAACTTTGTCTAATGTTCACTAAACCAACGTCGTTTTAGGGTTAAAAAATTAAAATAATTAAGACCTATTATAATCCTGAAATAAATTAAAATTACAAACACGCCATGATTTTCGGCACAAAATAACATTATTTTTTCACTTTCTTTGATTTTATTTCTATTCCAAATTATATATCGTTTGGTAGGGGGGTGAATATATACCCATGTCTGGTTGACAAAAATATAAAGATTGCAAGTTATTTAAAATAATTTTATAAAAAATGAACAGTAACAATATTTGACGTAGCGTAACAAATAACAAAACTCGAATAGAGGTTTAACTCATTTTTCTGATTCAAGTGACAGTATATGGATGAGCAAAACATCTTGAATGCTATTAGAATTGAGAACGATGTAGGTGGTTTTCACCCATTAAATATTGGTCGACTTGCCCTCTTTGTTCCCTGTACACCCAAGCTACTGCACACTTTCACCCCTAGTTAAGATGTGAAGAAATTCAAAATTTGAAAAACAAAGAAGGGAAGACCGCGCGAGAGACCAAACAAGGCGCCAGAGGATCGCGCCACTGTTGAATTGAATTTTGAATTCAAATCTATTTTAATTAAATCTTCCCGTTATACTTTTATGTAATAAATTTATACTTTAATATTTCCGTTATAACATTTATGTAATAAATTATAATTTAATGTTTCCGTTATACGTTTCGTCAGAAGGGCAATTTTGGAATTTCGCGAGAAACCCCTGTTTGCTGCCTATATAAAGCTCCTCTCCACACATTCCAGGGTATTCAAATTTCATTCTACACAAGGAAAGCCGTCACACTTCAGAAGAAAAGAGAGAGATCTAAGTCTTTTATTCTTCGTGTTCTTGAGTTCTTCGAGTTCTTCAGGTTCTTTTCTAGTTCTTCTTCTTCTTCTTGTTATTTCAATTAATGTTTGTGTTTCATCTGATCATTCTTTTAGATCTGATCATTCTAATGGGATCGCGAGGGTTAGGGTTCGCAATAGGGATATTGGGATCCTAATAGAAGGAAAGTAATTGTTCACCTATGCACTAGGGATAGGCTACATGAACTGCAAACGTGAAAGATTCACCGAGTTATACGTTTAACCTAAAAAGGAATTACTAAGGGATTATTGTTCTAATAGGGTTAATAAGGTTAAGATTACTAAGGGATTAGGGCTTAAACCAATCAAATAAAAGATGGTGAATCGTTTGATCGATGGGTAAATCGAATGTAAACCTTGATTCAAATTACAAGGTGGGGATCAGAAAGATGTTTGTCCTATAACTCAATTATTTTTCACATTTTTTTAATTCAATCTTTGTTCATCTTTTCTTATAAAAAAACCTAAAAAATACGCTTTTACTTTTCGCTTTATTTTTCTAAATTAATCAACAATATTTGGCACATCATTTGATCCGTCCAACTTAAGGGGATGGATTATTGTAGTACTTGGTCTATAATCCCTATGGAGACGATATTGCTTCCCTCAATCCCCGTCCAGACTAAAAATCCTTCACAGCTTCCCTCAATCGAACCTCCGATTGAATCTCTTCTCCACTCTTAATTCTTTTAGTACTCTTCCTTGCCATTGATAATGATGCATCACTTGATTCAGTAGCTTCCTCCATCTCCATACATGCAAAATTAGAAAACCGAAACCCCATCGCAAGAGAAATTTGCGCGCGCGTGAGACGACGCGCCAAATCCATTGCGTTTTTTTCCTCACAGCGTAGCAGGTTTTAGGGCGTGGGCCGTTCGAAAATTCTCAAAAAACCAAAAAGGAGTTTCCCGCGAATCTTAGTGCGGATGCCACGTAGGCAATCCGTGTCTTACCATATCGACCAATCAGCAGGGAGTTTCAGTTTCTATATAATTATACCACCAAGTTTTTCAATATGTGCGTGCTTTTACAGACACTATCTTCGAGCCTTGAAATTGAATTGCAAATTCTAGGTTTAGGGTTTTCAATTTCTTCGTCGATCAGAGAATGAGTTCCACCGGTGGTTCAACCAAGGGCGGAAGGGGCAAGCCCAAGGCCTCAAAATCCGTTTCGAGGTCGCAGAAAGCTGGTCTTCAGTTCCCCGTCGGAAGAATCGCCAGATTCCTCAAGGCTGGAAAATACGCCGAACGTGTCGGTGCTGGTGCTCCTGTTTACCTCTCTGCGGTGCTCGAGTATCTCGCTGCTGAGGTTTGTTTTGTTTCTCGAATTTCCCTTTTTTTTTTCTTTTTCTTTTCAATTTTGCGGATTGGATGGGATTTAGGGTTGTGGCTACGAATATGATCGGTTCTTTTGGGTGTTTTGATTGATTTAATTTTTGGAAAATGTGAAAATTAATTCTTTCATGTTCCGTGTTGTGTTTAGGTGTTGGAATTGGCTGGGAACGCTGCTAGGGACAACAAGAAAAATCGTATTGTTCCGAGACACATTCAACTTGCTGTGAGGAACGATGAGGAGCTGAGCAAGCTTTTGGGATCCGTGACCATTGCAAATGGAGGTGTGTTGCCGAATATTCATCAGACTTTGCTTCCCAAGAAGACTGGCAAAGGGAAAGGCGAAATTGGTTCTGCTTCTCAAGAATTCTAGAGATTTCTAGGATATGTTTAGACGATAGTTGTCTTAAATTTCAGTTGTAATATACTTGTTTTGTTTCATTTCTATATCTTATTTTACCCGGATGGATGGATAAAATGTTTCTCAGTGCACTGAACTTGAGGTTGGATACCTCTGTCGTTTATATGAGGTGAATGCAAAAATTGGTATTAAATCATTCTTAGTTCCCCGTGTTTGAAAATAATAGTCACCCGATGATGATTTTTTCCTTTGGTTTTAACTGGTCTTGTATGTCTGAGTGTTTTGCCGTCACGTTGGTTGTCTCAGATAATTGAGCTTTGATTTTCGGCTGCCAAGTATCACAGTTGCTGTGTCCTACGTATAACCACACGTTTGTGTTTTTTCGCTTTCATACTGGCTTGCCTTTGCGTTTCTGTCAATTTTGGGTTGCAGAAACGGGTTTTTGTTATTCATTGTTGCTTGTTACATGGATGATAGGATTTTGTGTTTTCGAATGTCAAAAATCAGAGTAGAACACCATCTTGAATGTGTCGTTTGTTCCTGGCTTTGTCAAAGAAGACATATGTCAGGTGTCTCTTTGTACATATATCAACATGCGTACATGTTGGTTCATCTTTGAGTTGTTATGTTCGTGCTTACCTTATCGATCCCAAAGATATGGTTTCAATTTTGTATAACTAGGTAATTGATTTAGGTTTAGTTTTGGATTCTCTATTGTCCTCCAAATTGTGGCTTTGTTAAATAAGCACACGCTTGATTCCTAATGCTTTTGTTACGGATCCATGAAGAAGGAAAAAAGCATGAAAAACCATTACTGCTTCCAACACTTGAGTGAGAGCAACTGATAGCGAATTACCTGATTTTCTTAACTCACCTTACTTTGGAGTGCGAATTTCATGATTTTATTTGGTTTGTTACTTTGTTAGTACTAATTCATGTGTAAAGCATTTAGCATCAACCCATTGAGCTTGCGGGAGCAACAATGCGTTAAAAGAAATAACGATTTAATGATTCGCAGGGAAGTAAGTATATGGGTCTTTTTTATGTTATCCGGAATTAAACTACTAATGACTGAAGCATGTTTTGATAAATCAGATGAAAGCATTGTAATTTTTTTTTTTTGATAAACTGAAAGCATTGTAATTTAAATAAGAACTAAGTTATTTTATTTATTAATTTTTCTGCCTATTTTTGCTTATTATTTTTTAATAATTTTAGATCAAAATATTAATTTTTTTTTATCACTTCTCAATAACCTACCTCTTTGAATAAGGCGTGAATTAAACACGCAGTGAGAATAAATTAATGGTATCAAATGGATGAAAAACTACACATTATTTCTCAATTTTCTAACTAAAGTTGCGAACAACTAATTTCAGGCTCAGGACTAAGGGGGTAGGTGGGTAGCAATAACCAGAAAAGCGGGATAAATCGCTTCTAGTTTGATTGTTATCTATATCCCTTTGAACGGCGTCGTTTAATGACGAGGTTTAGTCAATTGTCCGAGCAAGAAATAAATTTTGACAAGAATTTATAATGATCTTCAGTTCCGTTTTTATTTTAATGAAAATAATAATATTTAGTGAATTTGTAATTTAACGGGTTTGGGGGATAGGCAATTTGTTTTTCCTTGATTTCAGAAATGGTTATCTGTTATTTATGTGGTGAAGAACGCATGCAATGCAAAAGCGGTAGTAGATTCAGAGGTAATTTCATTTCACCCATCATAAGAAATTCGATGAAATGGGTGCTTTGCCTTTGATGCAGTGTGTGGGTGTGGGTGTGATATCATACCCCAGGCAACTGAAACTTGTATCTTGTGAATTTAGGGTCAGAATCCGATGTTCCTCTAACGTTGGGGTCTGTCGGAGACAAGTGTTGGAGAAAGTGGATAAGGAGCTTACAAACGGGGATGATAGAGCTGCGCTCGCACTTGTCAAGGATGTACAGGGTAAGCCTGGTGGGCTTCGATGTTTTGGTGCTGCCAGGCAGGTTTGTCTTGTTGCTTCCTCGATTGTATGGTGAATTTTGATTATGATTTTAGAGAATATAAAACGAGGGATTATCTTGTCTTAGCAAACTAATTGGGTTGAACAAAACCAGATGATTTATAACCTAGTCACGGTCTTTATATCATATGGCATACATGTTTGTATTATGGATATGTTAGTGTGCCTACCTTTGCCTGTCACTCTAAAACACGAGAGAATCTTAACTAATATTTATCTTTCTCTTTTCTTGAGATTATGATATAATGGTGTTGGAGACTCATAGGCAAATTTAGGCAGAAAAAAATGGTAGATAGAATAATCTATCTTTGTATTATAATTTATAAATCAAAATTGTGCTACTTAATCATTTCTCTAACTGCGCTCCATGTACAGGCAGTGTCAAATTATGAAAAATCAAGGCTTGCTTCATTCATTCATTGTGTGAAACTGTGAATTATGTATGTGCAGGTGCCTCAGAGGCTTTACACCTTGGATGAATTGAAGCTAAATGGAATAGAAACTTCATCACTTCTATCACCAGTTGATACAACTCTTGGTTCGATTGAGAGAAACATGCAAATTGCTGCAATTGCTGGAGGGCTTACTGCATGGAATGCCTTTGGAATTTCCCCACAACAAATCTTTTATATTTCATTGGGATTGCTATTTTTATGGACACTAGACTCGGTACTGTACTTGCACCTGGACTCAAACTTGTGCATTCATTTGACCAGATGAATGAATTGAAGTTCTCACATGTTCTGCTGAACATAAGAATTTGTTTCTTTTTGTGATAAATAAGACATTCTACTTGCATATTTGGCTGAGCTCAACTCTTTTCTCATGCTTCGTCTTGCTAATTCTGGTTTGTTGCAATGTTGGAAAATTGTTAACCTTAATAGAAATGCTATTTCCAATTTGATTCGTTTCCAATATAAATGAAAGGTTTTATTTGCAACATCCTAACATACCCCCTTTAGTCATAACAGACCTTGTAACTATATATTCTTGTAAAAATGGGGATCAAGTTTTTCTACCAATCATTATCAGCTGTTACTCAGACTTCCATTACATTCATGTTTGTTCACTTCACTGACGTGCTACTTGAATACTTACAGCAGAAAGATTTTCTTGATCATGGTCATCAAATTGATTGTTTGCAGGTGTCTTTCGGTGGAGGTCTTGGTAGCTTGGTTGTTGATACAATTGGTCACGGCTTCAGTCCGAAATACCACAATAGGGTTATTCAAGTCGGATTCGTGTCATCCTCTTATTGCTAGCCCTTCAAATAATTTTATTTCTAATAACTTACATCATCTTAATGACTGTGAAGTAACCACCTCAATTTAATTATGCAGCATGAAGCTGGCCATTTTTTAATTGCTTATCTAGTAGGAATACTTCCCAAAAGATATACTCTTTCTAGTTTGGATGCTCTGAAGATGGAGGGATCTCTCAATGTTCAAGCGGGCACAGCCTTTGTGGATTTCGAGTTTCTCGAAGAAGTAGGTTGCTTTATTTGTTCCATATATTTTAAGGGTTTTATAAGAGTTATGTTGTAGGAAAAATGATTGTATTATGTTATAGAGATTCGTTTTGCGTGCCGGAGTTTTTTTTTTTGCTGCGGTCCCAACACACACACACACACACACACACACACACACACACACACACACACACACACACACACAGAGGGAGAGGGAGAGAGAGAGAGAGAGAGAGAGAGAGAGAGAGTAACAACTAGGTATGAATCTTTGCTTGACTGCTTGTCCTAGTAATCTGGCTTTGACCCTTGTCACACTTGAGAGAGAGAGTAACAACTAAGGATGAATCTTTGCTTGACTGCTTGTCCTATTAATCTGGCTTTGACCCCTGTCACACTTTACCTTAGACTATCTCTTTAAGTCATTATTTCAGTTGAGTAACTCCATATCAATTATGTAATTGAGAGAATAAATGTTTTTACCTTGCATTAAACTGTTTGCTTATGAAGTATCCTGTGAACTGCATTTAGTTGACAACTATATTTGTTGATTGGTAGCACCTTTCATGTCTGCAGGTTAATTCGGGCAAAGTATCAGCTACAGTACGTTGTTGTCTTACTGACATCTAATTTTCAGTGCTTATAAGTTTGCTTTAATTGATGACATACAGATTACAAAATTTAATTATGTGACAAAACCTTTGTTTCATGTTATTAGACATTGAACAAATTTTCGTGTATAGCATTGGCTGGTTTGTCCGCTGAGTATCTTATATATGGTTTTGCTGAAGGAGGTCTTGATGATATAAGAAAGGTTTATGCAGTTCTTAACTTACTTTCTTAGTCATGACAAATGGAAAGCTCACAGTGCATTGGCATTACTAATTGTAAATTTCTTAATTGTAAATAGTTGGATTCATTGCTCAAGGGCCTGGGCTTCACACAGAAGAAGGCAGATTCTCAAGTTAGATGGTCTGTGCTAAACACCGTCTTACTTTTGCGTCGACATGAAGCAGCTCGAGCTAAGCTTGCTGAGGCCATGTCCATGGGAAACTCTGTAGGAGCCTGCATTGACATTGTAGAGAATTCTATCGATGTTTCAGATCTCTAACTGAAGCTGGAAGCCCTTTGATAATTCCCTTCAGCACCTCTAAATTAGTAAATTGTGCTCCTGGATATATTGATTCAGATTTCCAGAAACTTCCATTTTATGTTACCCTGCTCAATTCTTCTGGGAGAACAATGTGAATATCTTTTGTTACAAGTGGAAAGCAGTAAATCAATAATGTCTTGATTCTTCTGGTTAGCACTTTGGGAGGCTTTATGTGTGAAAGATCACTTTTGAATAGAGAAAAGAACAAGTGATATAACCCTTCAAAGTAGTCTAAATTTATAAGGATGGACTTGTAAATAAATTTATATTTTTTAGGTATTCTTATTAAATAGCTCATCATTATCGTTGAAACATATTTAAATTCATGCATGGGGTAATACAGCATCAAGATCATTACCGTTGTTTGAAGATTTCAACCAAAGAAATTCCAGTCTTTGACCCCCTTGCTGAGGCTTTTCTCTATTCCCTGGCTTCTTGGTCATATGTTGGACGTATATCTTAATTTAGATCATTTGGATCCAATTTGATTGAGAAGTTAAATGATGATTATCACTTGCAAAAAAATTAAAAATGATGATTATCAAATGCTTCCCTTAATTTTTCAAAGAACTGTTGTATCTACTCCTTAGAAATTAAATGCATGGTCTCTTTCTCTTTCCTTCTTTTTTTTCTCTCTCTCTCCCCTTTCTCTCTAAGTGGCTCATGTGAGCCAGGTGCTCTCTCTAACTTGCTCATGTGAGTCGGGTGCACCAAATATTCGCTCTTACTCCTCGTGTGGAAAAAATGAATCTGAACATTGAAAATTCCTTGGTCAACAATATTTTGGACTTTTATTAAGGCATGATTGGTCGTTTTGGACAGTTTTTTTTTTTTTTTAATATTTCAATTGGTTCATTATTTCATAACTAGTTTGATTATGGGTGATTTTAGATTTAAGATTTTAAATTTTTCTCAAAAATAATATGAAAAGAATTGAATACATATTTTTTCCCCATTTATTTGGAGCAATTTTTTTTATTGTATGTTAAAGCGAACTCTCAGGTTCGAATTTAATTAGAATAAAATAAAGGTAGTGCTAATAAATTGCATTAGAAATCATTAAATAGTTTTCGTGATTTAACATAATAAATGCTTTTATTCTTTTATTTTTCATTGTATGTTAAAGCGAACTCTCATGTTCGAATTTAATTAGAATAAAATAAAGGTAGTGCTAATAAATTGCATTAGAAATCATTAAATAGTTTTCGTGATTTAACATAATAAATGCTTTTATTCTTCTATTTTTTAAACTAGTGCCATAAAAATGTATATGGACAGCCCTTTGGCTTTGAATCTCAGAACTCAGATTATTTCAGTTTTCTAAAGACAAATATTTTTTAAAAAATATGTTTATTTATAAAATAATAAGTGAAATAGGGGTAGTTAATAGTTAGGAATTAGGATAGAAATGATGATGTATGATTGGATCGGGGGAGTGGAAGAGTGAGTAATGGGGGTAGAGTGGTTATTGGTATGCCATGGGTTGGTGACTACGGTGGTGGTTGTGTCGTTCCTGTGTGGTCGATGGCCAATCTTTCAGGGCACTTTCATTCAACGCATACACTCCTTCCTTACTTACGGCGCATACGATTACTTCTTGTATCTATCTTCTCATTCATTCATTTCATTTGCATCTTTGTTTCCTTCAATCAATTGCTAACTGCATCTCTCTCTCTCTCTCTCTTGCAGGCGTTTCGTTGGCGCTGTTTTTGGCTCCAAGTGTACGGATGCGGTTCTCTCTGTCGAATATTACTGCTGCGATCGTCCCAATCCTCTTCTACAGGTTTCCTCGATTTCAACGGCACCGTTCTTCTTTTGATTTCGATTGTTCCAAGTTTATGCAATTACTGATTTCATTTACTTTAGTGCTCCTCCTCCTGTTTCGATCCATGAACTGATTAACTCTCAGCATTTGTCTTGTGATAACGAGTAGAATCTAAGAAATTTGTTCTAGTTTTTCTTTACACGGATTGCTTCACTTAATTTGTGAGGGAAATCTTTCTAGCTATTTTCTAGGTTAATAAACTTGTGTTTGTTGCAGATCATATATCTTGCCATAATCAGCGTAACATATTTTTTCATTGCCAAGACTTTGTTTGCCCATATACCTGGATACTATTTGAGTGAAATTCACAGGTATTGTACCGCAGGGCCAATACTGTACTCTTTTCCTGATTTATGGTTTATTCAGCATTATTCTATCCTGAATTTTGTTAGACCTTATATTTTCGTTTAGGTACACGAGCTTCTTGGCAGTTGCTGTTGGAATTCTGCTCTTTCTTTTGACCAGCTTTTCTGATCCCGGGACAATAAAGCCTGAGAATGTTTCTGATTATCTTTCTGCTTATCCCTACGATAATATCATTTTTGAAGAGAAAGAATGTTCCACTTGCAAAATTCCAAGGTGATTTTGCTACTAGTGTAAAACTTTGATGAATAATGGGTTGAAGTTAAATCTATTTATTAAATGGTCTTAATTTTTTATGCAGACCTGCTAGGTCAAAGCACTGCAGCATTTGTGATCGCTGTGTTGCACGATTTGATCATCACTGTGGATGGATGGTTAGAAAACTAAGAAATTCTCCATCTTTAAAGGATTTTTTTTATGTGGTTCTCATTAAAGAGATCTTGTGTTTTTCTGGGTTGTACTCAAAAGTTATTTTATTTGCAGAATAATTGCATTGGGGAGAGAAACACCCGGTATTTCATGGCCTTTCTTTTATGGTGAGTTCTATATGTTGTGCAACAGTTTTTTATGGCTAACAAAATGTATTATTACGCGAGTATCATTTTGTGTAATCTAACTTTTTTACAAAAAGAATCCCCATAAAGTCTGGCACGTCAGAAGACTAAGCAAAAACTTAGGAAAATTCTTTTCCTTAGGATAAAATTATTGAAGTGAGGTTCTGATAAGAACTTTGAGGTGCACCACCCCAAAAGCTAGCTCAAAGGGAGGGAGTGCCCAAGGCCTTATAAATCCCACATTAGTTACCCATATAACCAATGTGGGACTCCAAGTCCCATACCTTGCAAATGGGTCCTAACATTCCACCACGCATCATAGCCCAAGCCCGAGGTTCCAAGTCCAAGGGCCCAACCCCTGGGTTCCAATTCCAAGTTCCAATCTGCAAAACATAGTGGGTGCTCTGATACCATTTGATAAGAATCTTGAGGTGTACCACTCAAAAGCTAGTAACATTCCAATTTGATAAGAACCTTGGGATGCATCACCCCAAAAGCTAGCTCAAAAGGTGGTAATGTCCAAGGCCTTATAAACCCCACATTAGTTATCCATACAACCAAGGTGAGACTCCAAGTCCCATACCTTGCAAATGGGTCCTAACATTCCATCACGCTCCGCAGCCCCGGCGTTCACGTGGCTGGCTTTGCACTAGTCTTTTTACTAGCCTTGGGCGAGTTCACTCAGAAACATGTCAGGAGGGTTCTTCTTGCACTTCTTGTTGAAACTTCTACACACTGAAACATCCTCTTATTCGTGTTATGACAATAAATTTTTCAAACTGCAAGTTCCGGCAATGGACCGTGACTGGCAGCTGGGACAGTTGCCGGAGGGACTACTTTGCTGGAGATGCTGGAAACTGGA
The DNA here is from genome assembly GCA_032173675.1 of Gastrolobium villosum. Lineage (NCBI taxonomy): Eukaryota > Viridiplantae > Streptophyta > Magnoliopsida > Fabales > Fabaceae > Gastrolobium > Gastrolobium villosum. The sequence goes on from JAVKPL010014620.1 coordinate 69,104, forward strand.
TGGACAACTCAGTCTCTATAAAAATTTATCGCTAGTGGGCAGTGGGTCCACCGGATAGGCATGGATTAGGATTAGATTTGCCTTTTGTCAGTTTCTTGATAGTCAATTCCACGTTGAATAACGAGAAAACAAGGGACATATGATGAATCCTTGTGTCTCAATAACTTAGCAGAGGCTCTATTATATAATTTAGGACTTCATTGCCCTTAGTATACTACTCTATATACAATATTTACAACACTTTCCTTTCCTTTTCTCCTTCCTTTGTTATTGTTCTTTCCTTATGTTACGTCATGGCCGTTTTTGCAATGCTTTGTATAAATATCATAATTTATATAAATAAATAATTATTTTGCAGTATGGGTATAACCATCATTTTTTTTTTATTCCCTTTTTTTAACACTTACATGTTAAGGAATAATATTTAAATAATAGTTTATATAATAAGGGTATTTTGAGAATTATCACATATACTCCTAGGAATATGTATTTTGAACCAAACAGACTTTTAGGTTATTCCCAGATTTCGAAAAAGGTTTCCAAGAATTTCAAATGCTAGTATAGATATTAAAAGATCTAAATTTGATCAGTCTCTTTATCATAGCAATACACATTTTAGTGGCTGATTTGAGCTCGACCATAGATTTGCAAAAGTTATGCTTTCTTCATTTCTGGTTCCATTTTGTATGTGTAATTCTTTCATGTCTTGTAGGCATTTCCTCTTATGCTTGTATGGAACAGTTGCCATTGGCTTGATTCTTGCTGGACGACTAAAAGAATTAAGAGTTACCTATATTTTGACTGGTAATATAGATTTTGCAAGAAATATCTATCTTAAGATAAAGTTGTTTCTTTCCCTAATTTTTAGACTTCTCTCCTTATCTTAACTTTGCAGTTTATTATGGAATAGAAAATTCTTTTCTGGATTTAGCTCCTCATGTTGTACAGGTGAGGGATTTATTTATTTCTGTGTGTCTACCTGTTGATTGTCGTGTAGTCCTATTTTCATTCCCTATTTTCCATCTTATCAATGATGTTTTGTTATCATACAGTGGTTGTTGGGATCCTACAACACTCAGATACTTCTTATGGTGTTCCTTGCAATTGTTGGGATGCTCTTAGCTGGTTTCTTTGGTTATCATTCAAAGCTTTGCCTTAGTAACACTACCACTAATGAGGTACTTTCTCCATGAGACCTTGAAATTATTGTGTAAGTAAATTTTTAGTGAATTATGAGGATCTGGGAAGTGGAAAGGAATCTTTTTTCTTTTGTTCATGCGAAAACAAAAATCCCCATAAATGCAAGGGATTAGATTGCTATGCCTTTAATTAGTTGAGTTAATGATATATAGATACGATATCCATTATGTTAGAAGAAAATGCTAAATGGAATACCCGATATTTGGAATTTGGCATGAACGTAGGGAAATGTAAAATAACTGTGATGTATGATATGACGTTACAGAAAGATATGTGCATACGGACAAACTGACAGCTTTGTTAGAGGTTTTCATTTTTCATCTTGCTGCAACCTGATGTGTTGTGTCTTATACAATAAATCTATCATTAGTTAGCCCTAGAGCTTAAACATAGTTCTGGATGAAAAAATATTTTGAGTAACCCATTGGTTCTATCATTAGGTAGCATTAGAAGCTTAAACATCTTAGTTTTGGATGAAGAAATATTTGAGTGACCATTGGTTGGTTCTATATGATATTTGTGATGGCTGCTTGTATATCTCTGTGAGAGCAGATTGATTAGAATCCACTACCTTCTGTATCTGCTGAAAGGAATGTGGGTGACTATATTAGTTTTGATAAGTTCACTGTTTGTTCTCCGTGAGTTTTTTCTTCTGTCTCTCTATTTCCCAATAATAGCAGAATCCTTGCATTCACAAGCCTGCACAAACTGGACAGGTTGCTTCACCTAAATTTTTATAGGAAATAGTTCAATTGTAGTCACTTGAATTCAGTTGGAGTCAGCTGCACAATTTCTGCTGGTTTGTGAATGTGGAATTGTACTATTATCATTGTTTTATGGTATTTTATCATTATCCAATCTTCTTGGTTGCTTATTTAGCTGGAAAACTGTATGCTTTTGAGAGTCGCTAGTGACATCCCAAAGCTCAATGAAACTAAAGATTTCTTTGTGGATCACAGACCTTTAAGTGGCAAGAGTACATGGACTTGCAAAGGAAGCTAAAAGAAGCAAAGGTCAGTGCTGCAGCCCTAAAACAAAGTATCAGTGGAATAACCAGTGAAAAACAGCCATTGTTAAGCAAGTGGAGAGCCTTGTTTCGAAGATCACCTCTAGAAGATGTTATAGTTGTTAAGAATAATGTTTACGATAAAGGTTTCTTTCACAATATTCAGGAGGTTATTTCCCCTCTCTCTACAAGGCGGTCCTTTACACAAACCAAATTGAAGTCCGGCTGAGTATGCTCTAAACGTTCGTGTTTTTTTAGTTATTGAAGGTCTTGGTAGGTAGTTGCACATAAATTGAGCTCAGGACTAGTTGTAGAATGAGAATTGATTGTTTGATAGAGCTTGTGTCTGTTGTGTCGTACTATTTCCTATTAGCAAAAGTAGAAAGGTGTTAATACTCAGTTTGTTTTGTAGGTTAAATATTTGAAGAGTTAGGATATTTATGTTACTATTTTTTTTTTTTTCACTACCACTTTAATCACTATTTGACTTAAAATTTGTTTTTCTTTTTTCTCTTTTCATTCAACTTTTCCTCTAATCCAATGATGATTAGAGTGATAATAGAAAAAAGTGATAGTATAAATATTCTACCTCATATTTTATAATTTTCGTGCTAATAAAAATGTTGTCTTGATAAAATAATTTCGGATTTCTACAAATAACTGCTCGGAGGATGTTTGCACCCGTATTAGGATGGGCTTTGCCTATTTTATCTATTTTTCAATGTTTTCACCATTTCTCTCCTCCGAATATTGGTTGTAATCTAATAGTGTTACAGAGAAATAGATAAAATAAATATAAAAAAAGTAAGCATTATATATCAATTTTTTTTTGAATATATTGAGAAATTGAACACAAAACCTATTACGTTCCTATTTACAGTCCTCACCACTAGGTAATTTTAGTGGCATATATTATAGGAAAAAATATTTGTCATTTTAGAGGATATAATTTTGTGTCATTTTAAATTTTAACCATTAATTTTTGTCAATTAACATTTATAATATATTGGGTCAAATGGTTATAACTTATAATTAATTAATAATTTATAATAAATTATAACTGTTGATCTAAATAGGGAGATACGGTGGCTGCCAGAGGGTCCAGCAGCATGTCTGATTTAGCTGAAAGGGAACGCTAGGGGGTGTTTATTACAGAAAGAAGTTCAGACTAACATTGATAAAATGTTGTCAGGAAGCCAATTTTTTATCTCATAAAATGTGTGATTCTCTTCTCATTACAATCTGAAACAAATATGTCATAAAGAAAGCGCAGGGGATGAATATTGCGAAGCCTGTAACCAACGTGAGGAAACAAAACATAATAAATAGAAGAATTCAAAATTAGTGCTGGGTGCAGCGTATGCCCATGTACTGTAAGGTGAACGATGACGAAATCAGGCTAGACTCATTACCACGTGGATGAATAAGGAGTATCCAAGTCATTATTTGACAATTTAATAAACATTATGTAAGTGGATAAAATCATGTTATATATGAAATATCCAAAGTATACGGCAAGAGGAAAAGGCAGTATATCACCAAACATATATTTATTTCAAATTTAGATCCCAAAGCAAACTTTACCCTGACTTATATGACCGAGATTTGCTTCTATTCACAATTCATTTGAATGAAAAAACGCAAAAAGCATAAGTTGCCAGGTTAAGTTTTTTTGCACTAGAGAGTACAAGGACCTAACATCAAATCCTACCTTCACTCATCTCCTTTACCCCCTTGTGCATGATTAAAAAATATTTACCCTTGAAATCTACTGGAAATTGTGGACTATTTACCGGCAAAAAAAGAAAAATGCAAATTGCTTATTGGTGGTCTCTAATGGTAAAATCTATTGAATAGTGGATGCATGAGGAAAATGGGAAGGAAATGGCTTGATGTCCCTGCTTCTCATGAAAGTCAAAAATTGATCAGGTAGTTCTTGCAATAGAGCTTGTACAACAGAGATCTGGCCACCTGTCAAAAACACATGAAAGGGGTTAGTTTAAATGCATAGGGTGAAAAAGAAGTGTAACCAATTGAAAGACCCTAACGAAGTTAACCTCAGAAGCAACTGGTACTTACTTTGTACTTCTCTCATAGGGACAAACTGTACTATATCTCGTGTAGCTAAACGACCAGTAGAACTCTCTAACCGACTCCCATTGTCAGCATCCAGTACCTGCATACCAAGAAGTTACATGTTTTTCTCACTGAAAACAAAGCATTGCCATGCTACTAAATAATTGATGGAGCCTAAGGAAAAAACTTGAACAAGGATAAGTAGGTAAACCTCCATGCTTGTGAAATCAGCATTTCCAACTCCAACTATGAGAACCGATAGGGGAAGGTCAGATGCTTTAACCAGAGCATTTATTGTTTCTTGTAGATCCGTAACAACTCCATCCTATAAAAAGATGGACATTTGATTGGTTATTAATAATCAAGTGCCACAAAACACAGTCATGCATTAGAAAACAATATAGCCAATTCATTATCTTCTCACCGTTATGATAAGCAATACGTAGTACTTGGAGCTGTTATGTGATGAAAGGGACTCGGTAGCCATTTCTGCAGCCATGTTGATAACTGGGCCAAACAAAGTGGGTCCTGACAGGGTGACATTGCGTAAAGCACTAGCATAAGCATCCATTATGCCTTCAACTCCTACAACCTAAACACAGGAAAAATATTAATCTTTTTAAAGAAGTAGGTATTAGAAGCAATGTAAAATACGAATCATATCTTTTTAAATAAGCATATGAACAAGCAGGGCAGTGGCATGTCATAAAAGGATAAGATGACTCCTAGTACAACATCAAGTTCATGATAAATGCGCAAGAGGGCAAGGGTCCTTGGTGTATGTATATATTATTAGCAGTTCTCTTGTCAACTCTAATAAAAGGTCCCGTGAAAGCGGACACCAAGGAGTAGTTGGGAGCACATAAATTCGCTGTTGACTCTCTTATTATATTTCTATTTTGTTTCTGAACTCAAGGTCTCACTCCCAAAATTGCAAATGAGAAAACACGGAGATATAATTAATGGTTCAATGACTTGTAATAGAACATTAGAGTTGATGAATGAGGTGAAGCTGAGTTCATTAAAGAAGAAAAATGACAACTTTAACAATAGTTTTCTACCTTTTCAAAAATAGTCTAACATCATAACTTCACAACTTTGTCCGATCACTAGCGAAGAATAAAAAAAGACCATCTTACCAAAAAAGAAATTTTTTTTTTCTCACCTCAGAGCCACCTGGACTGCCATTCAGATTAAAGCAGTGGGATACGGTACCACCATATATCTTTCCTCCGAAGCCCCAAGCAGGAAACCGCTTGTCAGAGTCATAGAACTGAATAACTTCCCCAACCTCCATTATAGCCTACAAATAAATAATCACTATGTTGATTAAGCAAGACAATGGATCAGATAATGTTCACCCTATTATTGAAGTTAGCCAGTACCAAAAAGAAGTTAAAATTTTAAAAATAATGGGTCTTGATCTGTACAAATACCAGACATAATATTGGATACTAAGCTATAAGACCTTGAGTGTGATTGATTCTATTGTGTTTCCCAAGTCAATAATTAAGAAGTTCACAATCATGCATTGAAAATAAGTATCAAGCTTACCTTTTGGTATGAATTTAACCGACCAGATACATCAATGTAATGCAAAGAATCTGGATGTTGAGGACTTCCATTTGAAGCTGGACAAATGTTGAAGCACTTGAGCAAACTATAAAGATGAAATTAGTAATCACCTTTGCTAATAGAACAATTGTTACTTACCAGTGAAATCTATAGCGACCATGAAGTTCAGTTCAAACCCACTAGATATGTAGTCGATAAAACTGAACTGTTCCTTTTCACTATAGTGATCCACGAACAGTTGACCCTTCAGAAACTATATGGAAGAAATTTTAAGAAGTGCGAGGTTAAGCAGAGGAGTAGAGCCAAAATGTAATTTTATTGCATGGGTCAATAAATACCTTCTCTTGTCTGTGGTGTTTGGATGGTACGAAAAAATTTGCACCTGTTTTCTCCTTGTATAGTTTTTCAAGGTCTGCTACTGACTTCTGCAGTTTACTAATGTGAAAAGATTTTGATTTCAATATATTTTGACATCTATGATCTAGAAAATGAAAGCCCAAAAAAGTTTAGGTCAAACAAAAATAAAACAATAACTAACAATTGCAGAATTACCCAATAAGTACATGATTGCCACTTCTATTAAAATCAAAACACTCGATAACTAATGGATTATCCTGCACAGAAGTTCAAAAATTTGGAAAGCTAGATAAATATCTTGTAAGTGAGAAAGTAATTGAAATATCTTAGTAATCCATGATTTTACATCAAATGCTAAGCCCAAAGATGACAAGCTTACTTTACTTCCAAACTGCTGGAAACTAATAGAAACTTGTTTCCATTTTGGGTTTAAATTGTTGTCAATAACTTCAGTCTTGCAAATAGGAACAGAACCTCCACTCTCAACCACTCTTGATATTTTTAGGAAAGGATCCTGCAAGAAAAACGAAGATGATAGATTTTATTAATACCAAACAAACAAAAATAAATATGCACTTCATTGGGGAACATGAGCTGGGCATCAAATATTTACACTTTTAGAAAAAATGTCCCTGTTATCCAAGCGAGAACAACGGAAGATTATCTCAACAGCACTCCTTGCAGCAACAGTCTCCTCAGCATGAACAGTAATTGTACCTAGGTTTCTTAAACCACCATGCTCTCTTTTGTTTTGGAGCCTTAAGGTTAAGCTCCTGCTTGGTTTAGTCACAATCTGCCACAGGAACACAAATGTAGACATACACAGAAGATACACCAGTGTCACACAATGTCCATAATCTCAATTCTCAATCAAATAGATTAGCAAGCAGCACTAATTAATGTGATTAATAATGGGATGAGCTAAAGACAAGTTTTCTTTTGCAACATCAAGGTCACATAATGCGGATCACTTGGAAGTTGCACATTATAGAAGCAGCGAGCTATGTATAGGGTCAATGATGTATCCCCAATGAATATTGTCATATTAAATAGCTGTGAGAGAAAAAAAATGAAAACAAATAAGAACAATCCTTGGTTTAATTCTTGGAAAACGGGAATCATGGGAGACGAACATCCACTTGTTGCCTAGTGAGTGTACGACCGAATTAAAAGCCTGATGACAATTTCTCTGTAGTGTAAAGTGTAAACTGAATGTCTTTGATAAAAAAAGAAAAGAATAGTGGACATATTACACCAAATTAACATGGCTGTCATCAACGAATGCAAATGAATGCAATGAAACTGACCTCTGATAAAGTGCAGCTGGTCATTCCAAGGAATTCTTGATCTTTCAGTTTTAGTGTCTGCAAGAGAAAAGGATAAAAACTTTTCTTAATTTTCATATATAAACTTCACCACCATATAATTTGGCAAGAGAAAGTGAGAATATAAATTTGGAGGAATGTCACAAATAGTTTGGGATAAAGATGTTGATGTCACAAAATAAAAGCTCATATCTGAACTTTTCATGTCTCGTTTCATTTAACTATTCATCATCTTAATCAGTTGACTCCCCTTCCAATCTCATTATGCCATATTTAAATTAAAAAAATATGCCACTAAATTTATTTCTTTAATCACACAAGTTCATATATAATTAAAAGTTGAGAGGAGCTGGATAGTCTTATTTTCAAATCCAACAAAGTGGATGTATGACAAACGATTTCTCACCTATGAAGAAAATAATTTGCCGATGAAAATTTCCTTTTGCTTGAAATTGGCAAGATTGACATGCTTATTAACTTCACCACTTCTAAAAACGCTGGATACGGTAATCAACTAATTGTCCAATTTAAGCAATTCGAAATTATAACTAGGAAGGCTGTAAGTTGTCCATTATCAGCTCTAGCTCTTGTCTATTATCAAATTTAAGTTATCTGTTATTATCTAATTATTCAGAATTAGCTAGCTACTTAATATTGTACCAGTGTATGATTTAGTGATTCTGTGAAACCATTACATATATAAGTGGATAAACAGTTTTTATTGCAAACTAATGAACACTATAGCTGAAGATTTATCTTTTTAAAAGTTTACTGGACTACAAGTTGGCCATGTGTCTTTTTAGCTCAGTTGAAAAGTGTCACAGTAAAAAAACCTGATTGTGCAAACAATACAGGGAGAACTCATGGTTTAACTAAGCATAAAATGTTAAAAGGAAGAGTTATTGCGGTTAACAAACCTTAGTGGGAACGCTATGATATTTTGTATCAATGTCATACACATGAAATCTGGAAGAAAAGCAAAATGAAAGAGGGAGTTGTAAGTCAATAAATCAAATCAGAAAGATGGCTCGTTGCTATACAAAGTACACCATTTATCTAGGAATAAGCACAGGACAGATCAAGTATAACTTACACAAGTGGTTGCACAACCTCGAACTGAAATGCAAGGGTTATTTTCTCTATCCACTCTGGATTCAAGCAATTCATTATGACTTCAGTGCGACCTAATTCTTCCAAATTACCATCTCTTTTCTTTGCAAACACAGCAACCATGGGATCACTCTGAAATAAAATGAAAAAGAAAAGGAATTCAGCTAAATTAGGCTAACAAAGGCCAATTTTGAAAACCGTACAACTACCCAAGAATACTTCCACGAAGATATTGAAACTTTCAGATAAGTTGCCACCAACAAAAGATTATTATTATTATTATTATTATTATGAGTTTTATATTTCTCATAAGAATTAAATTCTCATATGGTAGAGACAAAAATCATGTGGGATCCGTATCTTAGAAAAAATTATGTGTAGGACCCATATTGGCACGAAAATCAAAGGGTGTGTAGGAAAATTTAAATTCTCATGTTAAATGAGAATTATAAAATCCTATTATTATTATTATTATTATTATGGGAGGGGTTATATTGATAAACTTTTTTTCTTACAAACTTACAAATTATACTAAGTTTGACTAGTCAGATTTCAATCAAAAGTGCATGACTAGTCAGATTTGGTATAGTTTGTAAGAAAAATTTTTTTAATATAATTTTCCCCTATTATTATTATGTTAATAAGAAAATAATATTTGCAAGTAAAGTTGTTAAACTTGGCATTTACATGAATTTATGGAGGAAGTGTGGCTCTCATAAACTTTTATATACAAGTTTACATAATGTAAATCACTCCCCGTTAAACCCGACTAGCAAGTGTGGGGCGGAGAAAATTTTTGTACACAGCCTTACCCTTACATAATTGCAAAGAGTTCAGTCATGAAAAAATATTTTTACCAGTACTCCAGTTCGTCACCTTAAGTTTACACGATCTAAAAAGTAAAATAATATACTTGATTGGCATCACTTAGTCGGAAATAGCATGAACGCGTATTATGATGTTTATAATAGAAAAAGTTCAAATTCAAATGCAGCAACCATTCTACTCAACTGTCAAACACAAACTATAACAAATCCAATTGCCAAAAAGAACAATAGACACTAGAATTTGGGGATTTTAGAGTTTGTAAGTTGACTCTATTTATAAGCATCTAAGGAACTACATATTTACTAAAAATGATACTATAAACATCTAAGGAACTTTATTTTTGTCCAAAATAATTGAGAATTGTGATGCTTTTCCCAGCATAAAAAGATGTAAGGACAAGGATGTTAAGGTAAATGGAAAGGGAGTTCACGGAGAAAAGAAAGGTTACAGATAAATAAACAAGAAACATCAAGCAGCAAAGAAAATGAAAACCGTGTCAAATCATTGTATAACATATTCTGAAAGAAAATATACCTTTGAAACAATGTCCCGATCAAGTAAGTTAGATGCTGAAAGAGATAGCTGCACCACAAGATTAGAAGACCATAAATATTTGTCCAACTTGACCAAGTTCCAACAATAACGAAGAGTATATTTGAAAATTTTAAAAAAGTGAACAGATAATAAATTGGAAGACAAACACTCATAAAATACAAAAGCATGCTTTATCAAAGTGGCAAAAACACAATTATAAAACGTAGCTAGAGATTTGTTGGTTAGCTTTTCTAGAGCTAATGTTTTAGAGTCATATGAATGTAAGGTAAAGCTTGACAACATAAAAAGCATGCATTTGCACAATTTGACTCTTTTCTATTAATATTTGATACTTTATCATGACTGATATATTTGAAATATTAAGTACCATAATTTAGCTTCTATTTGTTTTACACATTAATGATAATCCTGATTGAAGAGCCCGTGTAAAGTCCACTTTATAAAGTTAATTATCTGGTCGCCCAGCAGGATATACAGTGGCTAAAATTATGATTTTCAATTTTTTTACATCCATCACATCTTTTCTTTCAAGTTTTGCAGACTGTGTCTGAATGCCATATCCAATGTCACACACAATGTTACATGATTTGACCCTTTGCAGGTGATAGACTCAAAACTTAAAATTGAGATATGGACCAAATTGCTACTGTTTAGCAAATTTTTTATGGGAAATAATTTTCTTATGTTGTAGGAAAATACTTATCTTATGTGGTAGAAACAAGATTGTAAGTGGGACCCATAGGTATGATGAGAAGAGAGAAAAAAAATAAGAAGTGGAACCCACCTAGTTTTTGTGTGTATAGGAAATTTAGTTATCTTATGTAAAAGGTGACCCATTTTTTATCCAAATATTACGTGAACAATATTTTTTACCAGATTGTCACATGATGTAATACGCTATCGGTCGTAGCGAATTACATTTGCCAATAATTTTGTAACATGTGGAATATTTTTACAGAAAAAAACTGACTGGATGTAATTCGCTACTAATGATAGTGAATTTGGTATGCAATTTGGCCACGTGTCACGAAATTATTGGCAAACGTAATTCGCTACCAGTCGTAGCGAATTATGTTTCGTGACAGTATGATAAAAAGTATTGATTCATGTGACATTTGAATAAAAAATTTGTCAAAGAATGATACTTTAGTCACTTTTCGCTTAAAACCTCCTTCTTGTAAAAGAAGAGAAGAGATATTTTCACCACCAAAATTTTTTTAACATTAGATTAACATTTTCTCTCTTCAAAAACTTTTTAACATTCTCTCTTTGATCAAAGGGTGATGTCATGAGTAGTAAGTTAGAAGTGAGAATTTTTAGTAATTAGAATATCCTAATAAAATGTTTGTTACATATTCTTAACGATAAATACTCAGAAAAAACAATCTTACAGATTTACTAAACATGTCATCATTGTTTTCCTTGACTTTGTGAGGATTTTGTTGCGTAAATTCATTGCAAATATAATTAGCGCTTGAATAATGCTAGATCATTTCTATTTTTTTAAGGGTTTTATAAGAGTTATGTTGTAGGAAGAGTGATTATGTTATGTTATAGAGATTCATTTTGTGTGCCGAAGTTTTTTTTTGCTACGGGCCCCACAAAATGTTGTGAATGTAGGAAAGATTTTGTGGTCATGTTAAATGATAGATGATAACCCTTGCTCATCAATGTTTTCCATGATTTTGTAAGAATTTTTTTTTTTTTCCACAAATTCTTTGCATATATAATTACCAGTTGAATAATGCTTAAAGCACGTTAGCACCAAACTCGGTATTTAAATTTGAGTGTAAAAGTTTGAGAATATAAGTGCATAAAAAACAATACAATATTAATTAAAATTAAACAATAAAAATGTATTAACATGAAATAATGTGTATAAGTACGAATAGATAGTATTATTCTTAATAATTATTTATAAAATTGATCATATACTATTGACGAGAAAGGAAATAATGAAAAAACGAAAAAAAAAAAGAGGGTTATAAATATAGGAATTTTAATATTATGCTTAACTATTATTTTTTCTGCTTTGCTCTACATATTTCTCTCAGTACCGTTAAATTATAATTTCAATTAATCTTTAGATTTTCTCTCTCTCCTTTTGAGTTTCTGACCTATGATGTAAAAAGAGTAAATAGAATAAGTATGAAAAAAATGAAACTGAATTCTTTCATTGTTAAAATCGAGATTTTAAGTAAAATCGGAAAGGAGTAAATAGAATAAGTATGAAAAAAATGAAAATGAATTCTTTCATTGTTAAAATCGAGATTTTAAGTAAGATAGCAAGAGACTAAAAAATCGTAAAATGTAAAATCATAATGTAAAAAAATCGTGAAAAAACGTAAAAGTATTTGAAATATTGGTAAAATTATTTTGATGACAAAAAATCATAAAAAATGTAAAATTATAGTGATAAATCGATATTATAACAACATACTCTCATGTGTTATTTAACATCACCACATCGTGTGATAAAATCTTAACCATCAATGAACAAATTGACCGTGTTAGGTTTGTAACTTCTTATATAGTTAAGATTCTCCCACATGACATGGTAATATATATATTTTGATAAACATGACATATGGTAATATTATATAGGGTTTTATAAGAGTTATGTTGTAGAAAAAATGATTCTGTTATGTTATAGAGATTCGTTTTGCGTACCAGATTTTTATTTTTATTTTGCTGCGGGCCCCACACACAATATTGTGAGTGTAGGAAATTTTTTCTGGTCATGTTAAATGATAGATGATAAACCCTATTATATAACACATCAGAGAATCCGCACAAAAAAAAAAAACAGGCATAAGATTCTATCCCTAAATTATATGCAGAAACTTTTATATGTAGTCGGTTTTGTCAGCCAAAATATTATGTAACCACAGCGGTTTCCTGAATCAAATGATAATAGATGTATATATAAATGTTTTTTTTTTTCTTATTCATTGCTATACACTAAATTCAAAAAATCTCACCTAAATATATAATGAGGAAAGCGACCCTTCAAACGGAACCAAACAATGTTTTGGTGGAGGTAGGTTGCTATAGCGGTTTCTTGTTCGTTAATAATTAGAAGAAGACTTGAAGCAAACTCAAACCCACGAAAACAAAAAAGCAATAAGGATCTTGCAAAAGGGTCTACGCTGGTCAAAAACGGGGGGAAAAGTTACATAAATAGTCTTAATAGGAAGATTGGAGTTTTTTTTTTGGTCAGACATTCCATAAATAGTCTCTTGCAAATATAAAATACATGTAATTAATTTAATTTTGAAAGGTTCTACAATGGCAACAAAATTATAAAACCATTGACAATAAAATAATTTTCGGAACATTCATAATATTCAATCTGTTATCAAATAGTGATTGAAAACAAATAGAAATTTGGGAGAAAGTTAGAAAATGAGGTTGAATTGATGAGTGATAGAAATCGTACCTCAACTTGGGAGAACAATGGCTGAAAACCTTGAGCGGTGTAGAACATGTCGACGGCGTCGTTGTGGGCGGCATTGGTGTTGGATTGATGGAACCCTCCCACAGCTTGCTTTCCTCCTTCCAAATCTGAGAAACAGCCTCCCATTCCTCCTTCAAACTTCAATCCCCAATGCCAATAGAACAGTGAATGAGTGAGTGTGTTATTTATGCCCTAATAGTAACACTGTTTCACAGCGTCGCGAACTGCAAAATCGATATTCAGTATACCAAACAACAAACCAAACGCTGCTTTCCTTCTCCCTTGGCTGCCTTTAAAACTCAACAAAAACGCGTCTAACCGAAGAAATAAGTCGGAAGCTGCGCGTTATAAATGAAGATTTAAATGGTTGGTGTGTGATTGTGATTTTAATATGGGTTTTATTTTCTCTCATGTTGTTAGATAAATTAAGTGGGCTCATCGAACAAATCTGTCTCGATTCCGTTTATATATACTTTGAGCGTGTCATTATTATGATTATAATTAATGCCACAATAACATAAAAAAAAGTAGAAGAAGCTGTACTCAAGGTGGTACAGAGGGTGAAGTATATTGATACAGGGGTGTCCATAGTAATCATGGTAGAGACCATTCCTATGCAATAGTGGAGCTTCCTATGTATGTGATCAAGGGGGGAGTGTGTGTGTATGACAGCATATGAGGCGAGTGGGTAAGAAGAAGATCCCCTCCCTCCATGTATGAGGGGAAGGGGGGGTATTTAGAGTAGGAGAAGAATTTTGGTGGTCATGGATCACCGTTAATTCAGTGGTCCAAACCAATCAGGATGAGACAACTATTGAAGAGAGAGGAGAGAAAAAAATAAAAAATGAAGTTTTGTACAAGTGTGACTCACTGAATGGAAGGACCACGTGGGGTTTGTAGCACTAAATTTTTTTTCTTAGAGTAGAGAGTCCTCTTTTGGGGAAGACCGTTGGTCCTCCCTCTGCTGTCCTAAGCTATGTCTCTTGTCTTTAGACAAGACATGCAACTAAGTTGGGCAGGAGGGGGAATGCCCCAGTGGTGAGCTTGCCATGGATCCCTCTAGAAGGTTTTAGATATGAGTTTTAAGCAATGACGGAGCTAGGGAGGGGCTAGGGGGGGCCACCGCCCCCCCCCCAAATTTTAAGAATTTTTTTTTTAATATACATATAAAATAAAATTTTGTTAATATTAATAAATTATTTGTTTTAAAAATTGTATAGTATAAAATTACTCGTCATTACACCATTAGATATCACACTATACTCAATCTTTTTTTATTCCTATGGCTATTCCTCTATCTATTTTAACAAATCTTTTTTATTTCTATTGCTATTCCTCTATCAATTTTAACAAACCCTCATGGCCTCATCTGTATCCCAATGAAAAAAATTCTCTCTCAATTTTAATAAATCTTCTCAGCTCAAGTCTCTCATTATCTCTATTTTTTTATGAAATTAACAATGCTACTATTATTTGATTGTTTTGTTTCAAAATCCGTTCATATCATCCCCATGTTTTGAATGTTTTGTTTCGACTCATTATCTTCCATGGATTAACATTTTTCTTATACCGACCTTCGGTGCATTAATGTTTAGATAAATAAACTCATCTATACGAATCTTTTTTAATTTATTGGTTCATACGTGTTTTGATTTTTTATTTATTTATTTGTCCAACACAATTTATTCTTTCAATTTGAAAAGTAATCCTCAATGAAACATTAAATCATTAAACACGTAGAGTAAGAGTCAAATGAAGTGATCTTAATTAGCTTACCACCTTTTTGCGCTCTTTTCATTTGCATAATTGTGTTTCTCTTTATATAGTGGTTTCATACAGAGAAAATAAATTTGCTCTAACTTAAAAGATTCACTTTTTGGGACAACTTGGTTGTAGTTTTTTATTTTATTTTTCAAAAAATATGTAGTTAAAATCATTGTTTAAGTTAAGGCACTTTTTTTTAATTATTATTTTAAACTATTTTTTATGCCTGTTGGACCGAGCAATAGTACATTTTTATCAATCTTTCAAATGTTGTTAAATGTTAATATTTTGATAAGAAATTAACCAAATGAATTCCTACTAGGTCAATAGGTAAAAAAATACTAATATTATGCAAAACAAAAAATTAATTTTCGCCCCCCTCTCCTTTAATCCTGGCTCCGCCACTATTTTGACCACTGTAGCCCTTTATTAGTAATTATTTACCGAATTGCCCTCGCTTGTAGACTATTACAAAAATTTAACCCTCCAGAAAAACATAACACCAATCTACCCCTGTTTGACCGTTGACCAATCAATGTACCCGGGTACCCCCTTCGTACCCGGGTATTTTTTAAAAAAACGCAATCTACCCGGGTACCCCCCTTCGTACCCGGGTATTGTTCTTCGTTCTGCAGATTTCTTGAATTATTTACCCGGGTAGGCAAGGGGGTACCCGGGTAGATTGCGGCCAGAAACCCCAATATCCAGGGTTTCGGCCATTTTTTGTGAGTTTTATCTTTTTTTTCCCCAAATCTCTCTCCCTCTCTCACTCTCTCCCTTCACATCACACATATATTTCAGATCATCATCTCTAATAGCTTAGTCTTGGTAGGACATTGGCATTACACCTCCACATTCCCATTTTGTGTTAAAAAATCCAAACCAATATCAAAACCCGAATCCTAGACACAAAATTTTGTGTGAAAGATGAGTTCAAGTCCTAACATGGTTCCTATAGTTATTTACTACAATGGGAGGCATTTTGAAGGGCCGTACGGAGTCCGATTTGAAGGAAAAACAAAAACGATGAAAATCAAAGTGGGCACTACATGCAATGAATTGAAGGAGAGAATTCTCCAAAAAATGGGGTCAGAAGGCATCAATTCCATCCACCGCATGATAGCCAGGTTAGAGACCGTAGTGGATAAGGACACAATATATTACATTGGTAATGATATCAATGATGATGAAGATGTGGAGTTCATCACAGATGCGTATGTTGGGTGGAAAGTATTAAAAATGATTGAGATATATGTGGAAGTTGATGCTGGTCAGTCTTCATCATTACCGGTGCATACAACTACTGTGCACTGTGTTGGTGAAGAAGATACAATTGTACGATCTTCTGCACCTGCTCAGGTATTGGATGAGGATGAAGAGGATGAAGATGAGGATTATGTGGAAAGCGAAGATGAGGGAGAATCTGAAAGTGCTATTCCACAAGGTGATTCGTCAGACACTGACATGGACGAAAATTTTGACGCTGACACAAGCGCTGTAAGGCTGGGTACCCCAGCCATGTCACCACTTCATGTTGACCCTGTCAGTTCATCACTTCATGTTGACCCTGTCAGTAGTTCACTTCATGTTGACCCTGTCAGTAGTGGTACGTTATTAATTTAGTCATTTTCTTTAAAAAATGAAACATTTTCGGTGCTATTGATTCAGACAATAATGATGAAACTTTAGATGCAGGGACTGCGGTAGAGCCATTTTGGAATGAAAGCCAACATTATTCATTCATTAATTGGGCGCACCCAAATGACGAGTTGGAGATCCTGTATGGGGATGATGACTTGCAAGGAGGTTGGAAGTTAGGCGATCCGTTATTTGTGCATCAAGAGTTTGGCTCCAAACCTGAAATGCAACATGCTGTGAAGATACATTGTATGAAGGGGCGCAGGACAGCCATAGTTGAAAAAAGTGACGAGTCAAGATTTGTTATGAAATGTAGAAACCATGTTGACGGTTGTCCGTGGTATATGAGGGCAATCAAGCCCAAGAAGGGAGCTAATTGGGTGGTCCGTAAATGGGGTCAAGATCACACATGTTTGAATCAGGGCCTATCACAGGATCATAGACAGTTGGACTCAGATGTTATTTGTGCGGCAATTATGAGTACGTATTTATTCTACCGTGTACTTAACGAAGCGTCTTATTGAGAATATGGTAAAGTTTTGTTTTTTTTTATATGCAGATATGTTAAAGGAAGATCCAGCTACAAAACCAGTTCTGATACAAGAGAGGATACAAGGAATATATGGCTACAACATAACGTACAGGAAGGCTTGGAAGGCAAAAATGAAGGCCATTGTTAAGTTGTTTGGTGACTGGGAGAAATCTTATGGATTCTTGCCCAATTGGCTGACGTATATGACGCAGGTCAATGTAGGTTCTGTGTTCAAGCTTGACACAAATCCTTGTTTTGACGAACGTCGGGTTTATACAGACAGGGCTATATTTTATAGGGTTTTTTGGACATTTCACCAATGCATTGAAGCATTCAAATACTGCAAGCCTATAATTCAAATTGATGGCACTCATCTATATGGGAAGTACAGAGGAACACTCTTGATTGCAACATCACAGGATGGAGATGGACATCTGCTCCCTATTGCTTTTGCTGTTGTTCCTCCAGGTGAGAAGTTGGAAGATTGGTCTTGGTTTCTGAGCCTTTTACGTTTTCATGTCACAAATAGGAATGGTATTTGTCTAATATCCGATCGTCATCGAAGCATCATAAGGGCGGTCAAAGATCACGCTGGTTGGCAGCCTCCACATGCTTATCATGTTTTTTGTCTACGTCACATTGGAAGCAACTTCAATACCAGGTTTAGGAATGTGGAATTGAAGAAAACGTTGATGAAATTAGGTACTGTATCCTATAACTCATAACTTATGTTTACTTTGTCATCGTAACTCACTAATTGTATATGTGATTAATGATTTTGCAGGATACACATGTTCAAAGATTAATTTTGATCTCAGATATAAGGAATTCATCGACAACAATCCAGACGTTGCGCCATGGTTGGATGCGATACCAAAAGAGCAATGGTGCAGGTCCTATGATGAGGCAGGACGTAGGTTTGGTCATATGACAACCAACCTATCTGAGTGTGTGAATAAGGTGCTTCGTGGAGCACGTAATCTGCCGATAACTGCATTGGTCAAGATGACATTCAGTAGACTCGTTGAGTATTTCGTCAAGAGACGTGAAGCGATTGAAAAAGATATCTCACAAGGTTGGATAATTTCAAAGAAGGTTGAATTGGCCGGCACTTATCGTGTGAGGATATATGATAGTGAGCTGTTACTGTTTGAGGTTGAGGATGCATACAATCAATCTACACACGAGATAGGTGACACCATGAGAGTGGACTTAATCAATCGTAAATGTCAGTGTGGTAGGTTTACAGCACGGAGGTATCCCTGCAGCCATGTATTAGCGGTTTGCAAAGCAGCTCGGTTGAATCATTATGATTATGTGGATCCTGTTTTCAAAATTCCAACCATTGCTAAAGTATATGCTGCACACTGGTATCCTATTGGCAATGAACTGTTGATTCCATCCGTTGTTGGGCCTACCGTGATTCCGGATGCAAGGTTTATACGCGCAAAGGGAAGACCAAAGTCTTCAAGGATTCAGAATGAGATGGATTGGGTTGAGTCTCAACCTTCGGGCAGTCAGAGTCGATGTAAGCATTGCAAGCAAGTTGGACATAACATTCGTACATGTCCATCGAGGCTAAGACAAGCATGATGACACGTTTTGTAATGACTATGCATTTATGTTGTGTTATGTTGAGGATTTCGTAAACCTTGTTGTGTAATTTATATTTTTTGTTGCATTTGTGTACGTTTGACACTATTATGTGTGCCATTTGGTTATTGTATTAAACGATGTTACGAACGTTCACCGTATGTCATTACCCCCAGGTTGAGTCAGTGAGGTTATGGTAGTACACATGGACCTCCAAATGTATCAAAAAAAGGGTGAAAAAGCTGCTGAGGTTGCAAAAGCAACTGATCACCCGGGTAACTCGTACTGGTTTACCCGGGTAGGTTGTACCCGGGTAAACCAGTACGAGTTACCCGGGTAGATCAGTTGCTTTTGCAACCTCAGGCCTTTCCACCATTATTTTGATACATTTGGAGGTTTATATGTAACAATATGATACAATATGACTTGTTCATAACAGAATTGGACACATAATGTAAGCGGATAGGTAGATGTGCGCGGTTACAAATAGACATATAATTGACTTCAAATTTCATTAAAAACTTGGTACACATAACACCAAAATTCAAGTCACATAACATTAAAATTCATAACAATATTACAAACATTAAAATTCAAGTCAAAAGATTACATCATAAACCCATGTCACCCTAAACCCTACAACCTAATCTGATTGCGTATCCTGCTCCTCCTGCTCATCCTCATGATCGTCATCCTCACCAGCACCATCATCCTCATCACCAGTACGTTGACCCCATGCTGATCCCACCCTCCAACGTGTGACCCTGTTTTCCAATGTTGTTCGCCACTTGCTCTGTGCTCTGCTGTAGCCCCTAAACTCACTGGTCAATGAGTCCTGACCACATGTCAGGCGATACATGGAGGACATCACATGATCAAGTGTCCATCCTCCCTCAGGAACTGTCCATCCACCCTCAAGTGGTGGTGGAGCTGGTGGTCGCCGGGTGCGGCTGCGACGTGCAGGAGTGGGATCAACTGCAAGAGCTACATCATCTGAGTCCTCATCATCAAGTCCTGCATCAACATGCAAAAAAACAAACATTAACATTAACATTAACATTAACCCTACTGCTATCAAAATACATTTACCTGCATCCTCCATCTGAGCGTCGTACTGAAAGGGGACCTCTGGTGGTTCGGGTGCCTTCCTCCAATACCAGACACCTGCTGGGCTCTGCATAATCCTGCATTGCTTCAAGAGGCGCTCCCCAAAGATGGCATTCCAGCCTTTGGCTGTCTTCATGGTCTCGGTTTCCATAGGAACACCAAATCTGTGCAAAATCTTCTGCACCAAGAATGCAAAAGGCAACTCAGCCTTCTTTGACTTCGCCGCCTTCCACATCAAAATGCATATGTAGTGCCTCCAGTTGACTTCAATCTGGTGAAGAAGGGCCCACAAGATCACAAAGTCACCTTCCAGTACCTTCGAGTGATTGTGAGGGCGCTGAAAAATAATGTGTGTGACCACATAATGAAGTGTGCGGGCAGACACGGATAAATTGCTCACAGGATAATGAGCAAATTGCCCTGCCTCTGCATCTGCTCTCCTGGTCTCAGCCACAACAGCCTCCCGTATAACCACTCAATATTAATGCATGTGTCCATTGAGTGGGTGGCCTACCATCACACTATCGAA